>JAODAL010041092.1:0-36239 GCA_025379985.1 Phyllomedusa bahiana
CTGTGGGGAACTTTGCTGCGGGGGACATCAGGTAAAATACCCCTGACGTGGCTGCTGGTGGTGACTGCTGTAAAAAAAAAAAAGGAAAAAAAAAAAAAACACCCGGTGTAATGAACGGCGCCGCAGCCCATCCCCTGGGCTGCGGGCACCTCTGTTCCCCGATCCTCTCCTCTTTCCCGGGGGTGAGTGGCCCCACGGTCGGTGCGCTGGACCGTGGGCGCACTCGTCCCTCGGTGGTCAACTACTCACCCGACCTCGCTCCTGACTCCAGGCGCGCCTGTCCCGGCCAGTGCGCGCGTCCCCACTCCCTAGGCCGCGCGCGCGCCGGCCTTCTCAGATTTAAAAGGCAAGTGCGCCGGTAATTGTATGTTGCCGGCCACTGACCCTATATATTGGCTCCTCCAGCAGTCAGCTGCCGGATCTTTAGTGCCCACGGAGCCTATTGAGAAAGCGTTTGCCTCTTCTAAGTTTTTCCTGTGTACCGTACCGTTTCGCTACCACCCTCTGACCACGAACCTCTGCCGCCTGCCCTGACCTAATGCCTGTCCCTGACTACGAGCCTGCCTTATGATTTTGTACCATGCTTACCCTTGGCTACCACCGCAAGCAAGTCCCACCAGTGGAAGCGACCTGGTAGTTTCCCGCCGCAGCAAGTCCATCCCGCTTTGCGGCGGGCTCTGGTGAAAACCGGGTTCGACTTAGACTCCGCTCCCTGGTGTGGGCTTTCACCATCGCTTGCAGTGGCCCAGCGGATCCACTACCACTGCCGTTATACCCGGATTGCTGTTTTTCGTTCGACCTGCCTTCAAAAATCCTTGATAAACTGATCAAAGTGTCATATGAACCCCAAAATACTACCAATGACAACATAAACTACCACATACCACAAAAAGCAAGCCTCTACTTGTCACCATATTCAGAAAAATAAAAAAGTTATGGCTTTCAGAATATGACATAAAAACACAATTTTTTACAAAAGCATTTTTATTTCTATTTAAAATAACTGTGAAATACATGTGGGCCAAAATGCATAATACACCCCTAAATTAATTCCCTAAGAGATGTGGATTCTGAAATGGTGTGCAAATGCAACGTGACACCCACCAAAATCTGCCAAATAGTGTTTCCTCCCTATCTACCTATCTACTGGGGGGCCCCTAATCTACCTTCCCACTGGGGCCCCTAATCTACCTTCCTTCTGGGGGGGGTTCTTAATCTACCTACTGGAGGGTTTCTAATCTACCTATCTACTGGGGGCTCCTAATCTACCTATTATACCTACTGGGGGCCCCTACCTACCTACCTACACCTACCTACTGGGGAACTCTAACTACTTGGGGGGACTCTATCTACCTACCTACCTTCTGGAGGCCCTATATACCTAACTACAACAGGGGGACCTGCCTACTTACCTACTAAGCGCCCTAAAGAACTCTGTACTTACAGGGGGCCTATATACCTAGCTACCAGGACCCCAGCGGCCTAACTACCAGGACACCAAGGCGGTAATTATTACCATCTGGGGCACTATGTATGGGGAGTTTGTACATGGGGGGCACAGTTAGGAAGATGATAAAAAAGTGAGGAGGAAAAGTCGTCATGGCGGTCTGGAACGGATGGAGAAGAAAAGGGAAAGTGATGACTCATCAGACAAGACATCACCTGTGAGCCACAGAATGTAACTACACTGTGTGCACTTGTATCTACCACTATATGGTCACTGTATGGAGGTAATATACAGTCTGCCGAGCCTGTGTACACTGGTATATACCACTATATGGTCACTGTACAGCAATATTATCTTGGTGGTTTATGGTTTATATTCAGTAACAGTATGGTGGTATTGTTCAGTATCTTTAAGGTGGAGATATTTGGTCTTTGCATACTGTTGTTATTTGGTGATATTGGTCTTGGTATACTGGTTTGGTCAGTAATATTATAGAGGTATTAGTCACCGTATGGTAGTGATATGTGGCGGTATTATTTGTTCTTTGTATATTGTTATTATTTGGTTACATTGGTCTAGTATTTGTTGGCCTTTGTATATGTAAAAGAGTTTAGACTAAAGCATAGCCTTTAATGTGTTCACTAAGATAAATACATCCAGAATAATGTATATAACACAAAAGGCAATACCTAAGTGTAAAACAACAAGAGACCAACTATGTAGAAACATAAATGTGTATTAAATACTCACGTACTCTGGACCATATACTCTTACAAAACAGGATCTTCAATGGAGAAATGTGGTAAAATATTGTGTCCCACAACAATAGATTCACATTGGTAAAGAAAAAATTGTTAATCCAATATGGGTATATATTATTTAGAGGGGAACAAGATAGTTCCCTGTTATGACACTAGCTACCTGGTAGAGCACAAAATTATGACTATGACTATACCCAAGATCGGATTTTTGAGAGATCTAAGGTGTGTAGATAAACATTAAAGGTTATGTTTTAGTCTAAGATCTTTTAAGTCAGTGATATGTTTTTGATGTAGACTAGATTTTAGCTATCTTTGTTTATGTACTTAAATATAAACTGTACACTGTAAATCCAACAAGAACTAAATCCAAAAACAATGGCACAAATGCATCTGGTGGGATCTGGTGGTGGCGCCGCAGGGTTGGTGAGGGAGTGGGATGGCAGACGCTTCAGCTCTATGAGGCGTTAAAATGTCTGATGGCAGACCTGTGCATTTCAAAAAAAATCATACAAGCCCCCTTTTGAACACACTGAAAGATGAAGCAGGAAAAAGCAGGCATCACATGTCTTCATGGTAAAACCCCTTTAAAGTTTGTCTGTAACAAAGACAAACAAGCTCCTGTGCTGCTGATAAGATACAGCAGGGAGTGACATCACAATTCCACTCAGTGCTGCTGCTACATCTTTGAAACTAATCAATGTATGGAGAACACGCCTTTAAAAAATATACTTTTTCAGTCTTATTTGCAATTAAGATTATAACTTTAAACAGTACAAGAGTAATCAGCACCAGTCAAGACCGCAGGTTGTATATTTTTTTCAGATCAATAAAAAAAACTTCAGTTTACACCGAAATCACAAATCTGACTCAAGTTTTTTTCACATGTGACCCATTAAAATAAAAAAAAATGATTGGGGTTCACAAGCATTTGCTAAAACAGACATATCAGGAGATATCACGAGTCCTTCTCAACTGATGTATTCAAAAAGACCTATAACATATGTTACAAAACAATGTTAAATTCGTTTCCAGAAAATCTCCCATCCTGGGATCGATCTTGTCCCCTAGCATGTTACCGTCACGATCATTGGATAACAGTACATGGCTTAGTTTAGCTGGTTTCCACAAGAGTGGCCATAAGCTGTGTACTGTGTGCAAGTTTGCAAAAGTATCCAGTTCTTTTACATCAATGCAAACAGGCAGATCATATCCTATTCGGTCATATATAAACTGCAATTCTAAGTTTTTTGTTTATTTAATAAATTGTATGAGCTATAATGTCTAGTACATTGGGTGCACTACAGGACCTTTAAAAGTCTGTATCAGGCCTTCTGATGTACTACTAAAGGACAAATTCAGAATATTGTCCGTTTCCAAACATTTCCAGAATGTGCATTTAGGTAATGTAAGTACTTTTTCCTTTTTCAGGATTTGACAAGGTCAAGAACTCAGATAGAGGGAGTGATCTTAACAAAAAATGACTTGCTAGAGAAACAAGATGGATATTCGATCTTAGTACCTGAGTTCTCCATGACTTAAACTGCATACAAGATTTCTCGCATTATTATTAAAGTTTTATACTTAATATTTAATGTTCCATCTCTTATATAAAAATCTTTGTGCCTGTTATATATGTCAATTTTATATGGTTATTTGTATTTGTGCTGCGGTAGGTTTTGTTAAACTATGGTATTGTATGTCAATGCATTTCATTGGCTATTTTGTCATAGAATTCTATAGGCCAACAGGAATCACATGGTGTTAGCCATTGTTTATAAAGTTGTGCAGTTTTGTATAGGTTCCCAGCTATGTTTAAGGGTTCCACAAGAAACGCGTCAGTTCTGGACCTGTTTTTTACGCTGTCAAAGAAACGTTTGTATCTGTGGATGTTTGTCACCAATTTTTTGGACTTTTAGTCAATGAGGAAATAAAGAAAATTTTATTCAAGTCCCACGAGTTGCAGCCGGTATCTTCTACAAATTTCCACTTGCATCGGAGTGTGGTTGGACTCCTAACCGTGAACCCTCATTGGAACATTTAGAAGAAGCATTTAGTAGAGTGGGTACAACACGTGAGTTTTCTAATATGTCTCACAGTTATGCTATGGCAGTCAAACAGAAATACTTACTGTGACATTCATACAGACATCCATAACCCATTCATGATGAGTGAATACTTTGAATTCATGATGTGTATACTTATCTAAACATATTATCTGTAGCTGTCTTTGTCTTATTTATCTTTTTTATATATTGGTTATTTATCACCATTGCCTGTACCATAATATCATCTTATCCATAGAGCACACCTGTCTCCATTGGTAAAACTGACCCTATAATGATAGGGATCAAGCATCAAGACTTCCAAATATTTGTAACTTGTAGACCTTTGTCCATTTTTAGGACTGTATTTTTGGTCCTCAAATTGATTGCATTAAAGTAAAGGATAGAATCACACAAATAAGTGGATCCCAATAAGAAGAAAAATATGATGGAAACATTGTATTATCCTGTTCGCTATTGACTCCTGTCATTAAATAAAAACATTACATCAATTATATTGTAAAAAAAAAACATCAAAACTTAATTTCATCCTATATTTTTTGTCATTTCTTTTTTAGTTTTTTGTGTAATTGAGTTAAATGGACTGGACAACTGATGCATAAAATTATGCCTATACTAATCAATCAGATGCCCTCCAAGTGCCCAGCACTAAGTACTGATATCCCATACTCTCCATACTTGTTGATACAAAAGTAGATTCAAAACAATTCCCAGTAGAATGCAGGAAACACCAGCACTCTAAGGGGAAGAATGCAGCCACTTACACATCGATTATTTCTGAAGTGGTGGCTGCCTATACCTGCACATAGAAAAGACTTCTATGAGGTGCCAATTAAATGATATACACCATGCTGGCATTGAAGCTTATCGGTGATGCCAATGCTATTCAATCTGTTGGGTTGCCAAGCAGGACTGGGACATGGTATTCTAGTGTCCTAGGCAAAAAAGGCACATTGCAACCCCCCATTGGAAAATTCAGCCCATTCCATGCCTGGAATGAAGTGGCAAAAAATGGTGCAGTTGTATTGGGACATGTTGCCCCCGGTGTTTCTTTTATTTTCTAATAATTGCGGCAACAGCAATGTGCCTTGTGCAGGTCTACAATTTTGTACCTCGTGTCCTTACACAGCTCTTTGGTCTTGGTCATGGTGGAGAGGTTGGGATGTGATTGATTAGTGTAATTGATTGAGTGTGTGGACTTTTATGCAGGTTGCAATTTCAAATAGGTGCAATAAATACAGGTAATAAGTACAGAGTAGGAGGGCTTCTTAAAAAAAAAACCTAAAAGGTCTGTTAAAACCAGCATTCTTGCAGATTGTTAGGTGATCAAATACTTATTTCATGCTATAAAATGCAAATTAATTATTGAAAATCATACAATGTGATGTTTGGGATTTTTATTTTTTTATTCGGTCTCTCACAGTTGAAGTGCACCCACGATAAAAATTACAGATCTCTCCATTTTTTATAGGTGGGAACACTTGCAAAATCATCAGTTTATCAAATACTTATTTTCCTCACTGTATATTGGTGTAGATATATGAATTTGTTAATATTGGATGCATTCTTTGGTGGAAAGCATTATGTATTTATATTTATTCAACCCGATTTGTGTATGCATGGGTATTAAAAAGATGTTTTGTTCAGTACACTAACAATGGTGAGAACCAAATGGGTAGTATTATCTTATTTCTTAAACTATGTCTTCTTCATCTACAAGTTAGTAGTCATTTTAAATGTTTTTAAATTTGTGTTCTTGCCTCAATAAACTTTGTTGATATCTCATAGGGTGCAAGCTTTTATTATATTGTGGAAATTTCTTGTCTTAGATTTGCTGGTATCTAACATGTCTACAAAAATATAGAGTGGCTTTTTGCGCACTTTTAGGGTAGATTTTATATGCTGTGTGCATACATATAATATGTTTCATTAACACTTTAAAAGGGGATTTTCAACACTTTTTCAAAGCCTCTCTAACACCTCCCATAGTGCTAAAATATCAAATTAACTTATACCTACCTACGTCTTCCATCACCACTGTTCAAGCACTGCCAGAGCACTAGGGTTCCCCCTCTCCCGCTGGTCCCTCCCTCACTTTTGTTGCCAGCGATTTAGACATTTTGAGGGCACACCAAGTTTACTTCGGAATTTAAATATATGTGTCCAAATTACATCGTTCTTCGGAAGTAAAACAGTCAGCAGGAAAGGTCCAGACTGCAACCAGACTTCATATCTGTATGAAGGCATACATGCTTTTATACTTTTAAGAATAAAGGACAGTTTTATCCGCACGCCTGCATCCTTGGCTTTCTTCTGGACTACTCCACATGCGCTAGGTCCATTTTTCTTGTCTGGTCATATTCAGAACTCAACGTTCTCTCCGGGCGTTGATGCAACAGAGACCCTCGGCTGCCGTGTTATGGGCAACAGACCACAAAAGCCCTGAAAGCGCATATGAGTGTTGTGCCTCTAGACTAGCAGCACAACCTTATTAGGTGAGCATACCTATTTTCAGTAATTTGTCTCATACCATAAGACATACTTCACTATTGTGCGCCCCCCTGTGTTTCTTTTTTCTTTGTATACCTGTATATACACACACATGCACACAAACACTTCCTATACTGGTATAGTTTACATTGCTGCAGCTAGAAATCTCTGGAGCTGAATGGTTCAAATCACATCTGTCAAGATATGATTCATACAATAGTTGTTCTTTTCTCTTTGTGAAAGATGTCAGGTCATGTAGAGCCTAGTTCAATGTAAAACAAAATATCAAGAACTGAAGCTAAAAATGGTTATGTTAAGCCTTAACTTACATGATAACCACAATTTATCTTTGTGAAAGATGTTAGACATAAAAAAGGAATATTTTGTTAAGATTTGTGTACCTTCTAGAAATATCACTATAATCTTCGTCTTAGAATTTAGTACTACACATATTGAAACCTTAATAAAAAGGTGATATTAATAATACTATATAATGGTATTTAATCCTGAGGCACCTATAAAAAATATATTAGATGGCTATACTTTGAAATGTATTGTTATAGTCCACTTTTGTGACCAAATTTCATTTTTATTTTTTCACTGCATCTTAAGCTAGAAAATAAAAGAACTTTGCAAATAGTTTTCATTCAAAAATTCTTATTAAGTTTTGCATCTATAGTTTCCATTCAAAAATTTTACACTTTTGCATCTATAGTTTCCATTCAAAAATTCTTTCACTTTTGCATCTAGAGTTGAAACCAGAAGTTTACATACACTATGTAAAAAGACACATTTGCATGATTTTCAGAATAAACCTTACCTGTTTTAGGTCAATTAGGATTACCAAAATTATTTATATTTGACAAATGCCAGAATAATGAGAGAGGGAGAATTTTTTAAGGTATTTTTAATACTTTCTGCAAAGTCAAAATTTTGCATACATTTAATTAGTATTTGGTAGCATTGTCCTTAAACTATATGACCTGGGTCAAACATTTTGGATATCCTTCCACAAGCGTCCCACAATAGTTGGTAGAAATTTTGGCCCATTCCTCCAGACAGAACTAGTGTAACTGAGCTATGTTTGTAGGTCACCCTGCTTGCACCTGTCTTCTCAGCTTTGCCCATACATTTTCAATAAACGTGGACTTTGTTGTTCTTAAGCCACATTGTAACCAATTTGGCAGTATGCTTTGGGTCATTGTTTATTTGGAAGACCCATTTCTGCCCAAGCTTTAACTTCCAGGCTGATGTCTTGAGATGTGTCTTTAGTATTGAACATAATCTTCTTTCCTCATGATGCCATCTATTTTGTTAAGTGCACCAGTCCCCCCTGCAGCAAAACAACACCACAACATGATGTTGCCACCCCTATGTTCAAAGTTAGTATGGTGTTCTTAGGCTTCCAAGCTTTTCCCTTTTTCCTCCATATGTAGCGATGGTCATCATGGCCAAACAGTAGGTCTTTGTTCCTGTGTGCATTTGCAAACATGAATCTGGCTTTTATATGTTTCTTTTGGAGTAATGGCTTCTTCCTGGCAGAGTGGCCTTTCAGCCCACATTGATACAGTACTCGTTTCACTGTGGATAATGGCACAATCATACCAGCTTCCGCCAGCCCCTTCACAAGGTCTTTTGCTTTTGTTCTTGGGTTGATATGTACATGTCGGACCAAAGCACAGTCATCTCTGACACACAGAACACATCTCCTTCCTGAGCGGTCTGATGGCTGGACATTCCCATCTTGGTTGTACTTGCGTATAATTGTTAGTACAGATGAATGAGGCACCTTCAGGTATCTGGGAATTGCACCCAAGGATGATCCAGACTTGTACAAGTCCACAATTCTCTTCCTGATATCCTGGCTGATTTATTTAGACTTTCCCATGATGTTACACACAGAAGCAGTGTGTTTCTGGTGTGCATTAAAATACATCCACAAGTGTGTCTCCAATTACCTCATATGTTGGCAATAAACTTATCAAACGCTTATAAATACATGACATCATCATATGGACTGTCCAAACTTGTTTAAAGGTATAGCAATCCTAATGTATGAAACTTTTGACTTTGGAGAAAGTAATAAAAATGTCTTAAAAATTCTGATTATTCTGGCATTTGGCAAATATCAATCATTTTACTAATTCTAATTGACCTAAAACAGGTAAGGTTTATTTTGATTTCATGTCAGATAGTGAGAAAAACATGCATATATGTCTTTTCATATAGTGTAAACTTCTGGTTTCAACTGTATAGTTTCAGTTTCTTTTGTTAACAGTCACCAGACAAGCCCTATGTATGCTTATCCTGTTATAGTCATACTTTCTTTTATGATGCTTACAAGAGGACGGGCACGAAACACAATTAAATAAAGGTTTCTGCTTAATATACCAAAAATACATAAGAGGACACAGGGACAAAAAAGTACAAAAAGGCAAAGAACAGAAGTAATTAACAAATCAAAATATGATGTTTTATTAGGTCCAAGAAGTGACCTACTGATAAAAACAGTTAGAAAAAAATCTAGCAAAAAAAGTGGGTCTATAAACCATGATCCTTCCAAAGATAAATAGAGGAGGTCCACATGCTACAAATTATAGCACACATGCTATAAAGACTGTAACCCAATCTCAGTCCATAAACAGAGGAGTACCACATAATATTGCACAATAAATTAGCAAAATCCTTCACACAGAATAAACATATACAAATACGATAGGAAGCACATCAAAATTAGTTGTGAAAGGAAAGAATACGAGATCTCCCAGAGAACAAAGCAATATAGCCAAAGTCAAATATTAGAAGCACGGAACCATGTACAGTTTCTGAGTTACTTCTGTGACCATGTTTCCAATATTTGGCTTTGGATATTTTGCATTATTCTCTGGGAAATCTGCTATTCTTAGCTTGTACAAATGTTTTTTAATGTGCTACCTACACTATTTATATACGTTTATTTTATTGACTGGGTTTATTTATTATATACAATTTTGCTATTTTTTGTGCAATATTTTTGTTGTACTCCTCTCTTTATGGACAGTCACTGGGTTACAGTATTTGTAGAATGTGGACTATAATTTGACCATCTCTATTTATCTTTGGATGGGGTCATATTTCATAGCCCCTCTTTTTTGGTGGCTATTTTCTAATTGTTTATATATTTTACATTTCTTATATGCTTGACCTAATAAAATTTCATATTTTGTTTGTTAATTACCCTTGGTGTGAGCAACTTTTTTGTACCTTCTTATTTTTTGTGTCTTCTTAGACTTTGTTTTATCTAATCACTGCTTTTTCCAAAAATATATGGTATCAAGCTCGGACTGGTGCATAAGGGAGTAGCAGAAACCTGCGGTGGACCCATGAACATGGCAGACTTGGGGCTGCTTTTCTGAGAGAAAGACAGAGAGGGACAGAAAGCAAGAGGAAGAGGCAGAAAGGCAAAGACAGAGAGACAAAAAGCAAGAGAAAGAGGCAGAAAGGCAAAGAAAGAGAGGTAAAATGGCAAGATACAGAAGTTCTCATTTACTAATGCTACAAAAAGTGGTGCATTTTTAGCACAGCATATCCCACTATGTTTCAGACATATGTATTATGGGCTTAAGACATGATCTGCACACTGCTTGACAGGAAGTGCATCTTGAAAAAAGTGAGTGTGGCCTTTTGGGAAAATGAGCACGACCACAATGCTACACGCTGTGCCAGAAATGCACCAAAATTCTTTTACTGAGAGTAAGCAAAAGAAACTGTTCTAAAGGTTAGCAGCATGAACCACTGTGATAAATCTGGTGCATTTTCAGACTGCCTATTCACCATTTATACAGTGATAGTAAATAAAGGCAGGAGTGCAAGATTCGTATGTCGCATGTGCAAATATGTACAATAGCTGTAGGGTGGGCTTTAGGCACCCCAGACTGACACTCTTTGGGTATGTGCACACGGCGTATTTGCAGGGCATATTTTGGTACATAATTTCGCTGTAATCCACCCTGCAAATACAGTAAAAATTTGTTACTAGTAACATCACCATCATCGTTCACAAGATGCTGATTTTACAATTGTGGCCAATGTGTACTCTCAACAATGCTAATGAGGGAGTATAGCGGTGCGCACCTGCAGACGCCGAAATACGCCATGTGAACATCCTCTTTGGTAGATTAGCATTTGGTAAAAAAGTAGTAGACAGATAGAAATAAGTATGACTTCAGGCTCAAACTACACAGAGTTTTTATAATTGTCTTTTACCATAGAAACACATAGGTGTACAGGGCAGCTACAGACACACAATGGTTAGAGAGTAGTAATATAGTAAATGAAAGGGTATTGCCACATACACAGGAGCACCATAGAGTGACTTATGGAGTGTAATGTTACTTTGTGGGCCATTTTTTTAACCAGGTCAGTTCACTTTTTACTCATTCAGTCTTTTTCACAATTTTTTTTAGAATTTATACTTTGATTTAGGTTTGATAAGTTTTAAACAATACAGAATAATAGCAGATAATTGAACAATTGATGGCATACGGTAATTTATGCTTCATAGATAGATAGCATCAGCAGAAAAAAACCTTTTTGTTTGAGACCCATTCTAGCAGCAATTTATAAAGGAAAACTGATTGTCTCATTGCCTTCGAAGACTGTGATGTGCACTAACATTTTTATGCCAGATTGGATGACACCAGAATATTTCCTGTGATCTAGAACATATCTAAGAATCGGTTAATCTTCAGTTTTCTAATATACTGTTTAGACATGTCTGCCTAGACTGGATCAATTGTAGAAATCACTTCTCTGTGAAAAGGTTTGGTTTGTCAGGTTTTTTAACTATGAGTATGAAGTAGACATATCCCATTGGCTGAGAGCAATCAGAGATATTAAAAATGGTGAGCGATTGAACCACCAAGTGCCTTATTACAAACTACCTTAATGTTACTTAATATAGCCAGTACGCTTTGTTTAAAAGATTGAAAGGCCTAGATGCACTTATACGTCCAGCGTACCACAATTAAGTGGGTTTTGTTTTGCATTTCAGGAATCTGCATCAGACTAAGTAATTTTAGTTTGGTGAGCACTTTACATAGTTTGCAAGTTTTAAATTCCAGAGGTTTTTTTTACACATTTTACATGTCTATAATCTATTTAAAAAATATTTGGTTCATAGTGCCGTTGTGTTTGGACTAGTACTATATTGTGTATTGCATATATATGTATTGCTACATAGCTGCTCCCATACCAGCTCACAAATATCTGAAGAATACCTTGAACAGGGTAGGTATTCTCTATGCCAGTCTTGCATGTTATAAATATTAACCGTTTTTGTTGCAAATAGCTGGCAAAATAAAGAGTTAGATTTGTGAAAAAAAAAAAAAAAAAGTGTCGGTAAATGGAGGAAACCTCCAAATCAGTGCACCATTTGATTGCCGTTTTCCATGACCGCGGTATGATCAAGAGCATTTCCATGCTCCATTGGGTGGGAATCCTGGTGACCCGAAGAAGCCTGGGGAATGTCTGTTCAGTCAGTCGCAGGGACTTAGAATAGCCCCAGGGCTGTCTGTGTTAAGCTATGTTCACACGGCTTAAAATGGGCCGTATTTCGGTCCGTAATTACGCGCCGAAGTGCGCAAATTACGGGCTGAAAACGGCCCATTCATTACGGTAATTCACAGTTCTCATAGAGAACTATGGATTACGTCTCCTCTCCCCGCCCGGCGTATATGCGCCGCTGGCAATTCAAGTCTATGGGCCGGCGAAGTGCCGGCCCCCTGCTCAGTCCCCCGCGCCCGCCCCGCCCCCGGGCACACGGCGTAATTGCGGGGCGTAATTACGCCCTGCAAATACACCGTGTGAACATAGCCTTATAAGTATGCAGTCAGGGCACACTGTGTGCTGTCCTGACTGCTGCCTGTGCCCAACTGACACAGATTGTAATGTATTAGCATATTCATGTATGCCAAGTAAAAAAAAAAAAAAAATTAACAATAGTTAACCCTTAATGGGATAAATAAAAGGGACAAACTAAAAAATCGTGGGGAAAAAATAAATACCGTATATACTCAAGTATAAGCCTGACCCGAATATAAGCCGAGGCACCTACTTTTGCCACAAAAAACTGGGAAAACTTATTGACTCGAGTATAAGCCTAGGGTGGAAAATGCAGCAGCTACTGGTACATTTCAAAAATAAAAATGGATACCAATAAAATTACATAGGCAGGTATAGGCAGTTTAATGTCCCCCATAGGCAGGTATAGGCAGTTAAATGTACCCCATAGGCAGCTTAATGTCCCCCATAGGCATAGGCAGTTTAATGTCCCCCATAGGCAGTTTAATAACCCCATAGGCAGGTATAGGCAGTTTATTGTTCCCCATAGGCAGTTTAATAACCCCATAGGCAGGTATAGACCGGCATATGTCTCCCATAGGCAGGTAGAGGCAGGTATATGTCCCCCATAAGCAGGTATAGGCAGGTAGAGGCAGGTATATGTCCTCCATAGGCAGGTATATGTCCCTCATAGCAGTTATAGGCAGGTATGTGTCCCCCATAGGCAGTTATAGGCAGGTATATGTCCCCCCGTAGGCAGGAATAGGCAGTTATAGGCAGGCATAAGCAGGTATATTTCCCCCCATAGGCAGTTATAGGCAGGTATATGTCCTCCCATAAGCAGGTATAGGCAGTTATAGGCAGGTTTATGCCCCCCATAGACTGTTATAGGCAGGTATTGACAGGTATATGTCCCCCCATAGGCAGGTATAGGCAGATATATGTCACCCATAACAGTTATAGGTAGGTATATGTCCCCCCATATGCAGGTATAGGCAGTTATAGACAGGTATATGTCCCCCCATAGGCAGGTATAGGCAGTTATAGGCAGGTATATGTCCCCCATAGGCAGGTATAGGCAGTTATAGGCAGGTATAGGCAGGTATATGTCCCCCCATAGGCAGGTATAGGCAGTTATAGGCAGGTATATGTCCCCCCATAGGCAGGTATAGGCAGTTATAGGCAGGTATATGTCCCCACATTGGCAGGTATAGGCAGGTAAAGACAGGTATATGTCCCCCCATAGGCAGGTATAGGTAGTTATAGGCAGAGTTTAAAAAAAAAAAATACAAGAACTTACATCTTTCCCTCACTCCTCTGACTCCCAGGCGATGACACTCACACCGCCTGTGCTGGGTACTCCGGAGAGCCGCAAGTCTGCGGCCATTTGGAGTCCACTGTGGAGGAGGGAGCGCTTGCTCTCTGCTCCGCAGTGGTATCTTCACCTGTATACGCTCCCAGAGGAGTCGCATAAAGGTGAAGAGCTCGCCGACAGTATCCAAGCTGCGGCAGCTCCTGGACGCTGTGGGCTGACTTGGGATTCAGCTATATGCGCTCCCTGAGGAGTCACATATAGCTGAAGTGTCCCTGCCGGCGCGCAGGTCATTGCAGCGCGCGAGCGCCGACAGTGACTTGAGTATAAGCTAAGGACGGATTTTTCAGCACATTTTTTGTGCGGAAAAACTCGGCTTATACTCGTGTATATATGTTAATAAAATAAAAAAGAAATATTTAATAGAAAATTTTGTGCATACATTATACAAAAAAAATACACATATTTGGTTAATCTAACAGGTTATTTAGTGTGAAATGTGACTGGTGTAAACAAAATAAAAAAAAATAAAAAATACATTTCTGCAGTAATTTATATGTAAACTTAAACTATGCCCCCAAAAAGTACAACTTCCCCCGCATAAAGCAAATCCTCATACAACTAAGTCAGTTAAAAAAAAATTAAAAAGTTACAACTGTTGAAACGCAGGGAGGCAAAAATTAAAACATTTTGCTGGTCATTAAAGGGGTTGTCTCACTACAAGAATTGCTTTTTATGTTAAAGAACTTGCAAAAAACAGGTCACTTTGCAATATGTGTCCATTAACAGTGTCCTACCTATTCCTAGATATCCCCTCATGTTTGGGCTGCATCAGCTCCTCAGGTCGCTATAGCTACAGACCTGTTTGATCTCTCCTGATAGGCTGCCAGCACTGGTTGCTATAGCTACAGACCTGGCTTCTACTGCAGCCTAATAGAAGCCAGTAAACACGCCCCTGAATTCAAAATGAAACCAAGAAAACAGAGCTGGGGTAAGATGAATCAATGTAGTGAGACAACCCCTTTAAGGCCTTTTCAGACCTGGGACTTAATGGGTTAAAGCGTACCTGAATTTATGACTGAAAAATAAAATCCAGTCATTGACAGCTTTAAAGCTATTCCCACCAAAGTCATTAAAGATGAATGGGAGTGCTTCCTGTGGATCCCCCACCTGCCTCTTGAACCCCATTCTACCAGTTCACATGGCTGTTGCTTCTTGCCAGAGACTTATTGAAGAAGCTGTGACTCAAGTCTATGTGAGTTATGGAAATGGTTATGTTGGATTGGCTATTTCCATAACTCCTAACTTGAAGGACAGATGTTTAGAAGTAGTGTTGAGCTTCAGATTTGGCTCAATTTGACTTTGATTTTAGAGGTTAATTTACAACTCCTCTCATAGGATGCAATTCTCCCATTCTCCGGTCCAACATTCTGTCCAACATCACTTTCTGTTACTTAAACAAAGACCCGCAAGGGTCGTACTTGGAGCAAAAAGCAGGCCTGGTACACAAACCTCATAAGCCCTAATGCAAAAACATTCTCCCTCAACCACCTCTGAAGTTTACCAACGATTGCAGTAAAATTGTACATACGATCAGCAGCCTTTTTCCACAACAGGCAAAGAAAGTGCATCTGATCAATGAATAATACATTTCCTCATCCTGTCTGGAAAAAGGCCGCTGATTAGCTGATTGGTTATCAGCCAAACTGGCAATATTGGAGTCTGGAGTGCAGCACTCACATACACTACTCACAAAAAGTTAGGAATATTTGGCTTTTGGTTAAAATTTCAGGATAAACATAGGGCGACATGTAAGAAAACTGTCTAGGTCTTTCTTTGTTGCCCATAGCAACCAATCAGAGCGCCCTTCTCATTTCATATAGTGCTCTGAAAAAATTAAAGGGGAGCGCTGATTGGTTGCTATGGGCAACTAAGAAAGTCTTAGACCAAGGCAGTTTTCATACCTGTCCCCCAAAATGTATTGACATTTTTTTTTAAATGAACTAAATGAGACCATCTCTTAAAGGGGTTGTCTCACTCCGAAGATAATAGTTTAAAATGAGGGGGGGCCAAAAATCTAAGCATGTACGTCCTTGGTTACCATTAGCAAAGTGCTAGGGTTTAAGAGAACGGACTACTTTATTTGTGCTTTGCAACGGTGTTTGAGCCCAGGGTGGGTTACGGCCAGCTCAAGCATTTCTGGCTGTCGGCTGAACGTTCTGTCCCGTCCAGGTCCCGGACGGGAACACGCTGGCTTAGGCGATGTAGTGAACAGAACGCGCATGGGGATGAGGTCGCAGGGGGGAATGTATGTACGAGCAGCAGCATGGATCGACGAGAGAGAGATCGTCAAGCCCACGTAAATCTTATATTTAGTCCTACGTAAAACAGAAATAGAAAATACAGCAGTCCCATGTAAGATGTGCGGTCTTACATCAGCAAACCCACGTAAATCTCATGTGCAATCCCACGTAAAACAGAAAGAGAAAACACTGCAGTCCCATGTAAGATGTGCAACAGTCCCACATAAATCACTTTTGTGCATAAATCAGAAACAGAACACAACTGTATACAGCAGTCCCATGTAAGATGTGCAGTCCCACGCAAATTACATACAGAGAGAGAACACAGTTGTACTGTGCAGTCTCACTTAAAAAAAACTTTGTGAGACAGATGCGAGGTCCCACGTAAACCACTACAGATGTGCAATCCAGAGGCGTAACTTGAAGCTCTGGGGCCATAGTGCAAAAAGTGAAGTGGGCCCCCCAGCGACCACGTGCCACTTATAATGCTGGTATCTCATTATGTGGCAGAAGGGCTTATTGGCCCCATCAGACTGCTACCTCTGCACCCCCTATAGCTACGCCCTTGGTTCAGTCCCATGTAAACACAAACAGATAAAGCATATAGTTTTGTTCTGCAGATCTGTAGAGGTCACAGGTGTAATAATCTGTAGAATATATCACTGTGTGAGAAAGAGAGACAGAGAAAAAAAATCACCTGTCTTTCCCTGTCCTGAATGTCAAATGCCCATTCTAGTTACAAAGTATGTAGAGAGAATGAGAAATTTAGATATAAATGTTCACTACCACTGATTCTAATGACAACTAAGAACCTCTCCCTTCCCCCAGCTCACACAGAATTAATTATCACTTGGACACTTTTGGGGCGTGTCTGCTGGGAGGAGAAACACGCCCCTCCATTTCACAAGCTCTGCTTGGCAACCAGCATAAAAGGAAGCCAACTGATGTAACGAGACAACCCCTTTAACTTTAGAATGCACATGTCCAACTGTTCAGTGTTTCAGTACTTTTATCACAACTTGCTGGTCTCTATCTATTAATGACAAAATTCGTAACATGTGTTGGATCCCCGAATCACTCAATACATTTAGGGCATCAACTTGAATTGGGATTTAAACAGACCTCCTCATCATGCTGTTCATATTTTGACATCATGAGACCAAGCTTACAATTTATCAACAGTACCTCGCCATGAGGATGCTCTCAGACGGAATTGGCCAAAGAACTTAGAGTGTCACAGAGTGTCATCAGCAGGTTACAACAGAGATACAGAGAGACTGGAAGAGTCAAAGAAAGAAATGGATGCCTATTGGCTACATCACACACTGTTGACCTCTGCATTGTAAACAATGCACTGCGGAGCTGGATGATGAATGTCACACAACTCCAGCTATGATTACAGGAGGTGAGAGGCAACCAAGTGTCGTGTCAGACCATTTTTAACCATTTACATCAGCGTGGTTTGTGTGACCACACCACCAGGCACAGGTATCATTTTCATGCCAAAGGGCACTTAGACTGGATGAGGGACTAAAGGTCCCACTTTGTATGTTTCTGTTTCACTTTCTTATGTTTATTTTATTCTTGTGTTTTAATTTTACTTTCAAGGAGTAGCAAGAATGAAACTTGGGAACAGGAGGATATAAAATGGAGGATGGGAGGACATGACGGGGAGAGGAAGACATGAAGTGGGGTAGGACATGAATGGAAAGATATGAAATGGGGGAGGGTAGCACATGAAGGGGAGTATACAAAATGGTAGAGGGAAGAGCATAAAGGAAGAATATGCGGTCAGGAATGGGAAGACATGAAGGGGAGGATATAAAGGGGGGTAAGGGAGGACATGAAGGTGGAAGGACATGAAGTGGAGGTTATAAAGTGGTGGAGATGAGCACATGGGACAATCTTTTGGTAACTGAGCCAACATGACTTCCAGTTTCCATCGCATTTGGCCTGTGCTGAAGTAATAGAAAGTGATGTCAAACACGATGTCCAACATCACTTCCCATAACCATAACATTGGCCTATGTTAAAATTAAAGTGACATTGAATGTGATGTTTGACCAGAAATTAGGAGGAATAGAACATCAGACTAAGGTCGTATATAATAACTGTTGTGTACGGTGTGTTCTATTTCATTTTGATCATTGGATCTGCTGTATATACATCTCGGTTTGGTTATCTGTGACAGAGGATGGTTTTGATTGGAGATTTGACCTGCTAATGTGTATCCTCGGGATATATACTCTGATATGTATATTTAGTTTATTTTTGGAGCTCATTTGAACCTGTATAGGGATTTAGCAGGCTGAGCCTATAGAGGTGGGGCCGACTCTATCGGGACGATTACTCCGCCTGACATTTGTTTAGAAGAGGGTATAGCATAGGGTGCATTAGGGTTAATCCCCATTATAGTCCTTATCTGTACATGATTAGCGGTGATCTGCTGCTTAAAATGGTTTTATGTGTATCCTTTTATGGGAATTTATTAAAAGTTAAATTTTATATATAGAGTTTGTGTTTAAGTTGCAGTGATTTTTTGGTGCAAGGGGCGTGTCACATTGCTGAACCAGCAAGTTAAAACATAAACCCCTTAAACAATGTTAACCTCCGCCTACAATTAGGGTTACAGTTATGGGAATGGCTAATTTGGGTTTGGGAAGTCCCTACATAGGACCAGCCTTGAATCAATTTATTTAATAAAATGGTCAAGGAGGGATATTAAAGTGTTTATTTAAATGAAGAGTTTTTTGTGTTGTGTCAGAGTGCATTTTTTATCATTTTATTCCAGTGTTAATAAGGAGGGTCTCTGATAGACTTCTCTCCATTGCTAGCACTGGGGTTTGGTGTCAGCCAGCAGTGATTTTTATCACCCCAAGGCTGACAATAGCATCCTCTTACTATTACTCCTGTACCGAACACACCAGAGGTATTGGAAAGAGCGGGGTTAACTTTAGAAGCAAATGTGATGGTCCACTTCTGGGGCAGCTGCAAGTTGCAAGGATGCACAAACAGTTAGGCTACGTCCACATGGCAGAGGACAAATACTTGTCAGATTCTACTCAAAATCAGACCAGTATTTTATACTTGGTTTTCATTTTTTGTACCGTTTTTTGTCCTGTTTTTCAAATTTCGGCCCTCCCACTCAATTGAACAGTATTATAATCTGTAATTTTCAAGAGAAATATTGCGGATTATAGCACATGTTCTAAGTTTTTTGACCCAGTTTTCGTATTTGAAATTCGACCTATGGTCCATTTAGGTCTAGTGTGATGATTTACAGTAGGATTTTGGCAGATTCTAAGTACAGAATCCGCTTACAAATCCAACAGTAAATCACTGTCATGTAAATAAACAGCGCACACTCCAGCACAAACACCCTTGATCCCTGAGTCATTCCTCTGAATGCCCGGGACAATGGTATGCTGTCAGGCTGGGGAGGGCCACTATGGCTGCTATGGTGGTAAATTAATTCCTGTGTCTTTTAATTAAAGCCAAGCTAGTAAATTTACAGTAAGGCTATGTCTGCACTGCATCAGAGAAAAGACGGCCCTTAAGCGGTCGTTCTTTCTCTGATGCAGGGCCGCGGCGTTTGTCACGCGTTGTGCAAAAGCCGCGTCCGCTTATCGTTTTACCGACGCCCCCCCAAACAATAGCATTGTATGGGAAGACGTCGAGAAGACGAGAAGCACCGGGGATATATACAACATGTTGTATAATACGCCGCTGCCGAAAGACGGGCAGAGAAAAGACGAGCTGTGTAGACAGCAACTGTCTTTTCTATTGCCGTCTATGGCACCACACTGACGATCGTATCTCCGGCGCTTTTAAAAAACTAAAAGCGCCGGAGATACGATCGTAATCATGTGCAGTGTGGACATAGCCTAATATCTATAGTTAGAAAGTCACTTGAAAGGTTCATATTGAATACCTTTTAGATATTCACATAGACACTTGTCATTAGCATGGCATGAAGGGGTATTCCCATCTTGGACCTTTATGGCACATCCACACGATAGACCATAAATGTCTGATAGATGCTGATAGAGTCCTTTAAACCCGATCCCACCTGATGATTCAGCCATATAAATGGCTGGAGTGGTGGCCAAGTGTGTAAAAAAAAACAAAAAAAGATGGTCTCTGTATGAACTCACCATATTTCTTATCTTATTTTGAGTACAGAGTATTAGGAATCATGTAAGAGAACTAGTGACTGAAAAAAGGGGCTTTAAACAATGTTTTATTTCAGCAATGACTGGTAAATTGATTACTGAACCTTTATATAATGTATGTGTGCTTTATTCTTATCAAGCGCTTTATTCTGCTGATGAAGCAGTAGTTCATAGTAAGAAATAGCTGAGACTTATTATGTATGCGAGCTTGTGATATGCTTTTAAGTGGATTAACAAAATATGAGAGGTTTTAATTGTACATGATATTTTGGATTAGTTCTTTGTGTAATCTTGTATGTGCCAGACTGAATAAGTTATTGCAGTGACTTAAAAAATTGGGTTCAGGTGCACAAGAGTATATCTATCTCACTACTTTAATCTATGGAATCCACTGTGAACTCCATTATAGTAGAATGACGGGAAATTTAGCCCTGTGAAAACATGACTACTGTATTAAAAAAATCCTTAAAACATAACAATCACCAGTAGTTAATAGTCAGTTAGACAAAATTATCATATAACCATGAGATATGCAGAAACAGATTGGGAGATATCAGTGGCAACATTTACCTAGTAGAGCACTTGTCCTAAAAGGAGTAACTCTATAAAACTCTATGACCTACTGAACCTTCCAAATTTCCTAAATGTCTCATTTCAGTTGGAGTTTCACTATCTGATAAGCTTCTGTCATCAGTGGGATATAAAAAGATTTAGACAGCTTAAATTCTGAGAAACTGACTCATAAGTCAGGTAACCAGAAGTCATATATGGTGGAAGTTTATTATACTATGAGTAATACTTTCATCAGGGTAGGTTTAAATACAAATAATTCAACCAGTAGGTTCGGTTCATAGGGGGTTGAGTGGGCTTCACTTCATTAGTCCAGTCATATTTGTACACCATACTATTTTCACCAGACAAACCAAACTCCCTCTCTCTTCATGAATACCATCACATAACCATTTCTCAATGCAAGCAACTTTGAAGACCTCAGCAAATGTGGTATATACAGTAGGTGCATGGAGCTGGTAAAGGCAGTAAGAACATTGTTATATACATCGATATACATTGGTTAATGGTTAGACAAATTATCTACAAATTCTTAGAGCTGTTGCTATCCTCCTTTGGAGAATGCACCCTGTTAAGATCACTCCAAAAGCACAATGGCCAATACTAAATAAAAACCTAAAGTAGCAACAAAAGATCTATGTCATTGTCTACAAACTGCAAAAATCTGTGTTCATGTACAAACAATAAAGATCTCAAGGTAACAAAAAAATACTGTGGTCCATCTCAAGTTTGCTTGAGATCACTAGGATGTTTTCTAATGCTTTTGGGAAAGTGGACAGATTAGGCAATAGTTGAACTTATTAGTATAAATGCACAAAGGTATTTTTGAAGAAAGAAAATCACAGTGCACCAACACCAAATCCTCAACCCAACTGTGAGGAATGGTGAATGGTGTTTTGCTTCTTTAGAGTCTGGATATCTTGCAGTCAATGAGGGAACAATAAATTCAGAGGCATATCAAAATATTTTCCAGGAGAATATGGAGCCCCTACTACAGGTTATTTAATTCAAATTGGAATAACTTTTCTTCCCTGCACTGATAATATTCACTCAATGTGCTCCGTAAAAGACATGTGTTTGTCTATTATTGTAACTTAGCTAAAAATCAGACAATATTTTATTAGTAATTGATGCAGAAATCCTAGTATTCCAAAATGATTCACTGACTTGTCTTTCAACTGTATATTTGTCAGGGACTGTCAGACACACACACAAAGACAGGGACAAGTGGGCCCTGACACTGGTCCCAGCCCCTGTCTGTGCCTTTTGGGGAACCCGAGTCCTTAATAGGCCGGCCCCAATCAGAAGACTAATACCTGCACTGAACAAAGGGCAACACAGACAGGGAAAAAGAAACACAGAACAACTACACGTGGTCAGGCAGACCAAGTCGGTAACGGAACGGGCAGCAAGGTACAAAAGGCAAAAGGCGTAACCGGAGTCCAGGCAAAAGGTCAGAAGCCCAGAAGGATAAATGTAGGAGAATAAGGCGAACTATAGGCAGGAAAACAGGCTCTATAGCAGGCAAGGCAGGAAAGGGAATGACACCTTAAATAGGGAACAGAAGAAAGTTAGAACTGAGGCAATAGGTAGAAGGAACAAAAGACCAGATAGGAGAAGAAAGCTGTCACTCAAAAAGAAACAAGGTTAACTAAAAGTGTGCTGGAAGATTCCTGGCCATGGGCATTGGCCAGGAATCAATCAGCACCAGAACAGAAAAACTCAGTTCACACTAGAAACACAAACACACAGTACTAGGTCAAAAACCAAGGTTTATGCCATACCGGCCGTGGCTGCCGTCCAGAGCCAAAAGCCGTGGGTATTTCAGGCACAATCATGACAATATTTTTGTTGATTTGTAAATCATATTACAACCTAATATCAAACTTCTCAGTTTGAACTGAGGTATTATTTTGTATAATACAAAAATGATAATGACACTTCAAATATGGGCCCTATTTATTAGCCTCAGAAACGGCTTAAGAAGTAGTTCTTACTATTGTCACATTACACTATTGATCATTATCCAGCCAATTTACTCCCTATCTTGATTAGCTAGTAGTTTAAGATTCTAGTTAACTAAAAGAGGTTAACAACAGATTTGAACAGGTAGAAATCTGACTTGTCCTATACTTGTTTTTGTGAGTGTCAGATACTGGAATCCAATGTATTAATCCCCATAGATACTAATTGTTAGAGGGTCAGCGGAATCAACAAAATTCTCTCATAGGTAGATCCAACAGCTCTCATTATTGTAGTATCCTTTGGCAATCAAATACAAAAATGTATCTTTTTCTCTAAAACAAGAAAATCAAAGCAGCACTTTATGGGAAAAAAATGGTGGCCAACAATAAGACCTTACAAGGTACAGAGTAGATAAATGCAGAAAAATGCAAAAGTCACAAAATGAGATGGGCAACATTTCAGCTTACACACTGAGCTGAAAAAAGACTCAGTGGACCACACTTCTAAAGTCAGTTGTGCCAGAATTATGTCACAATTTGCACCCAAAAAAATGTTGTACATGCTTTACACCACATTTATGATGTTTCTAAAAAGTTCTGTGCCTTGTCCAAGAAAAGGGCCTCAGTAAAAGGGGGTGTGACATCGTGAGAAGGGTCACTATATTTACTATTTTGCCATAGGCAAACATAAACGCTGTCAGTTCTCTATCTATAAAAAGTTACGTTTTAGTGTTTTATAGATAGAGAACTGATAGAGTTTAAGTTTGCCTATGGCAAAATAGTAAATATAGTGTTCTCTTGCGAGATTCCCATTTTTTTGGAGACTATTTGACAATCGTGAGAAGGGGGCATAGCTTAGCATGCAATGCCATGCATCAAAATTTTGGCACAATTAGTGGCATAAAGTAAGCCAGCTTAAAATAGTGTAAAGTTAAACTAAACAGTTCTAACTATCACAGATTTATGAACACTTTGATAAATGTGGCGCATTGTAAGACTGTCTAGTCTAAGGGTATGTTCACACGGCTTATTTTGGCACGCTGCAATTGCGGAAATCCATAGCTCTCATAGAGAGCCATGCATTATGTGTCTTCCCTCCATGCGTACAATACGATCGTATTGTAGGCACGGTGAGATAAGTGACATGTCAATTGTTAGCGGCGAATACACGGCACTGACAATGAATATCTATCGGGCCAGAAAGATGCGCTGATCAGCGCATTGCTCCAAAACACCCAGCGTATTGCGGTGTGTATAGTACACCGTGTGAACATACCCTAACTGTACTCTGTCTAAGAGTTATACGGCATTGACAAATTTGCCACCAGTGTGTAAGCTTAAATGTCACCCAATTGATGTCGGCATAAAGAACATGCTTATTTTTTCACCTCCTTTTGGGAGTATAGCATTTATCTGGTCTAATCTATTTATCTAGAGGTATACTATCTATGTATCTATGTATATATATATTTAAAGAGAAAGAGAATTATATGGGCAATGCTTTACTAATGGTATACAAAAGAAAATAATATATTATTGATTCAATTACGTTTGTCTTTAAGTATGAAGATAAAAAGCTGCTAAAAGTAAAATTAAAAAAAAAGATTAAAACAACTGCGAGAAACAGGCATCTCTTGAATTTCAGTTAAGGAGGAAAACCTTTGAAAGTGTAATTATATTGCAGAATTATGTGGAACACAACAGAGAGTTGATGTGGATTGAATTGCCTTTCTTTCTCCACCTTGTCCTCAGCCAAGTGTCAGAAAACAGCTGGCCAGAATTTTTGAGTGCCTTTAATGAAGTGAATTCTTAGTCGTTAGGATTCGTTGATTAAATGAAATAAGACTAATATTCCTGGGTGGATATGCTGAAATATGATTGCCCTGAAAGCTACATTGGTCTCCAAGTGAGTCTCATATCCTGTAAGGAGATTAAGTACATGCAAGCAAGTGCAGGTTTCTTATGCTGTCTTTCATTAATATATTATGCATTGTAAATTTAAAAAAAAAATGTATATATAACTTTTAAAGATGTCTATTTGTAGAAACAAATATTGATTCTCTTTGGAACTTTATTTTCAGCCTGTTCCTCTGGATCAAAGTTTATCCTTATCATGTAAATGAATCCATAAACATTGTAGACTTAAGGACCTTATTAATTCAATTTGAAAGCATAAACAATCCTCAAAAATACAAACTCAGCATCTCCCAACTGAATTTTCTGTATTCCAAAACATTTATTAATATGTTAAAAAATACAAATTACAGAGAAACAAAAGGATGGAACTGACAGCTTGGTGGAAGTCACTGCCTGCTATGGCATCATTAAACAGAGTTCTGAGATAATTGTGAATGCAAAATATTACAGATTCTGAAATTTTTATCTGTGCCTCTGACTAAAGTATTTTCTAAATGTGCTAAATAGAAAAAAAGCATATTCTAAATTAATAACATCAGCAATGATAATTATTTGTGCTAAAGCAGACAAGCACTTACAAAATCCATACCAGTTAGAAAAAAAAGAAGAAGAAGCTGTATTTCAATACACAGTACATAGATAATTTTATGATAGACAATATTATTCAAATAAAGTAAATGTAAATTATGGAATACCACAGTCACATTAAAGCAGTGTAGAAAAATGTGAGGGCATGTGTTTAAAATATGTTTAGAGAGGATATATTTATTTCTAATCCCTAAAGTTTTACATGGCATCCGAAACTATGGCAACATTACTAAGCTACCTTTGGTGTGTGACTACCAAACTCCATTGTCATGGGTAACCCAGGGACCTGAATATGCTAACTTGTCTACGTACCATCAGATCTTGCAGGAGGAGTATTTTTTCTATGTAAAACCCCAGAAGCTAATGGCAACACCATTTGGAACGTCTGTGAAAGAGGCAAATAATTGGTAGAACATTGAATACTTCTGCAACACAAGAAACAAGATAAACATATTGGACAACATGAATGAAAACTGGTGCAGACTAGACAGTCATACTCCTCAGTGGGTTAGTGTAGCATTCATCAGTATGTATGAAAGTGTCTCACAGCACTTTATCAATGTGTCCTGCTGTGAGTCAAAAACATGCACCAAAATTTGTCTCGCCAGTTTGAAATTGGAATGGATAGATCCAACACTTCTGCGCTACCTCTGTCGAGACACATTCACAAATGTGTCTTATCTTATGACTGTGGCATGGCATGCCCCCTAAGAATTGATGCATACAAAACTGTTAAAGGTGTTGAAAATGCACCAGTTTTGGGCGAAAGATCTTTTAAAAATATGTCGGACAGTGGCAACACCAGTTTTCTGGTGAAAATCACACCAGAAAACTGGTGCAGACTTTTCCATGCATGTTGCCCATTTGTTAATTTAAAAAAAAATTCAAGTAATTTTATGTTCATTATGAGATTTCAACCAAAAACCAAATAGCCCTAATTTTTTGTGAATAGTGTATTTATATAACAACATAAATAAACATGACATATAAACTAAGACTTCACAGAAACACTCTCAGGTTAAGGTACTCATGTAACCCTTTTGCCGTTGATGTATCTAAGGTATTCAGTACACTTCACGTTGTAATAGGTGTATCCCAACCTGTTCAGGATTCTTTCCATAAATCTCCTACAACACACACCAACGTCATTCATAAAAACCATGCCGAGCTTCAACAAAGTGACCTGCAGTGGTGTTTTCACCAAAACTTTTTTGTCCATATATTTCTAGGGAACTATAAATTAACCTGTCACGGGCTGTTCACACTGCGTTTTTTGATCCAATTTTGGATCCATTTTGGATCCAAAAATTGCATCCAAAAACACAGCGGCGTTCAGACCCTAAACGGATCCAACAAGCAGCTGCGTGTTTGGATGCATGTTGGATGCATGAAGATTGCACCCTATAGTATTAAATAAGGCTCCAGCATGTCAATTCTTGGAATGCATCCGAAAGACGGATCCGAAAGACGTAATGAGACACGCATCGGCGATCACTCATGTGAACGCCGATGTGTGTTTCATATTAAAAGAAATGTAAATCACATTGCTATTTATTAGTATTTGGGTCCATTTGGGGTCTAACGAGAGATCCAAACACGCATCTAAAAGCATATGTTAACACGGAATCAACATGCTTTGTGAACATACTCTTACTATCATCCTCAAAAGTGATCTCCATTTTAGGCTTAAATACTTGGCTTGCTAATTTATGCTCATTCAGTCGAACTTTAATAGTTCTACTCATCTATCCAATGTAAATCATTCCACATGGATGTTTCAATAGATAAATGACTGTTTCCCCTGAAAATAAGACACCTTTGAAAATAAGACCTAGTGCAAGCTTCAAGCTTAGAAATTTAAGGCCTCCCCTAAAAATAAGACATAGCGGCAGTCATTGCTATAGCTTCCCTCCACGCCATACATTAGCGCTAGCAGATCATTTAGATAGGTCTTACCTGAACAAGAGGTGCTCATTTAAGGAAAGTGCTATTGATAGACATGAGAGATTGGGGACAATGATTCTAAAAGAAATGGAGTCACAAGAAATTCACCATGAAATTTAGGGTTTGGAAAGTTGTGATGATGTTTCAGAAGATAATGAAATGATTGTCTTTGAATAAATGTTGCTTTTGGTTCAAAAATCCCAGGATTGGAAAATGTACCATATATTGTTGTACATGGAAATAAAAAAAAACTCTCCAAAAATGGTCAACACAGGATAAAGACATGTAAACAAAAAAGTCTAAAAAATAACCATACCCTTAAAATCTAACTTTTTTTTATTATCCAACCATACAAAATTATATAAGGCAATATAGCCATCAAAAATTACCAGTTATAAACTGACAGAGACTAAATTCAAGATTCCAAAATCCAATCACTATACGTCCCCTATATATATCAAATAGGAGCAGATCCACCAAGGTGCGGTAAGAGATAATCTACCTCTAAATATCCCTATCCACAAAACTTTCCCTCAAAAGGCCCTTAACGGGTTAACCATCTGGATAGGGACGACCCCGCAAGATTAGTGCACCCGAGTTGGCGTCCCTAGGTTATCTTATATATTTACTGATTTACATTTTTAAAGATTTTTTCAAAAAACCAAGATATGGAAAGAATAAGATATAAATAGGAGACATATTAATATAAATTGTATCAAAAATTCCACAAACAGAGAGTCATTTATATCAACGAACTATACAACCAAGGAGGGTACACGATGTCCCATATAGGGTGAATCCTCTCTTTCATTCAGGTAGAATATATATCATACAGATTCCTCCCTAGATGTCACATAAAGTTATATATATATATTCCCATACTAGGTAACTCACCCTTTTCTCTCTAATCAGTCATATCGCTCTCCCATAGTCAGTTAAATTTCTCCATCTCATATGGGTGGCATCCTACTAGGCTATCCCAAATGTCATACGGTCATATTTTACTCTTAAAACAAATGTGTGTGGTAGTTAACTCAATTACACAATGTTTGGCGTCTTACAAACTCTAGTGCGCATCCACGGGTTGCTAGAAGGCAATATTGCGCCTAGAAAACCCTTAATTGTGCTTGTGCCAGCTTTTGATTTATCAGTTCTATGGTGTTTAGCATCTTGCATAATCAAAGGCGCATGCTTGAGTTGTGGTTGGCATATCTTTAATGTTCTCAAGCACACATACAAGTGAATACATACCGCACCTGAAGTGTGCCTACGGCAATCTTTCATTTGTTAGTCGCATATGTAAATAGGTACATACCCACAGCTAATTCCAAGCAAGTGCAGGCGACTTAAGTTTTTTTTATTTTTAGGTGCGATATTGCCTTCTAGCGACCCGCGCTTGCACACTAGAGTTTGTAAGACGCCCATACAAGGTGGAGGAATTTTAGCTGAAAAGAGGAAAATGGTATGACTGATAAGAGAGAAAAGGGAACTTTACGAGTATAGGAATATATATTTCCCTCCCATAGTCTCTTTCTGTGACTGTGAATTTGGTGGTAGAGCAAACTTGCTCCCACTCTGCTTTTCCTTCCATTCATGGACACACCATCCTACCAATATTGAGACCTTCTGGTATGTTGAAACTATGATAATTTGTTTGGTATAGTTTTCAAAGTGATTTTTGTGGTATTGCTATACAAGGGATATATTCTCTTTCATTTTCAGGTATTATCCACTGATGATTCTTGACCTGGAAAGAAACGCATGTGGAGTTTGCATTTATATCTGTGTGCCCTCATTGGGGCGTTTGTGTTTTTTTCTTGCCCATATATATATATTTATTTTTATATATATATATATGTAGTAAATATTATATAATATATATATATAATGATATTTTATATATTATAAATATTGTGGCCGGGCGACCCTAGGCGGTCGCATGGTGCTGGCACTAGATGGCGTACGTCAGGGGACCGGGAAGAAACGGGCCACCGAGAGCATAGTCTCGGTGGGGGAAGCCAGGTGTTGTCGGTCAGCAACATTAGGTTGCTGACACCTGTATGTAGTACGGCTGATGTCCAGTCATTATGGGTTGGCTTTCCCGGAACAGCTGCAGTTGGGTGGGTGGCTGTTCCCACGTTCCCATGTTCCAGCACATGGTTTTGGCATGGTCCTGGAGGCCTATAAAAGCCTGCTGCTCCAGGCAATCGGGGGGGCGTGGCCTGCTACCTTACAGTGGAGCAGTAGTGGAGCTAGAGAGAGGTCTGGCCCCCGGAGGCTTGAGGAAAGCCACAAAGTATACAGTGAGAATACTCTGTGGTAGGCACAGACCGTGAGTAGAGAGGGACGGTTTATGTATATGTAGTGGCTAGAATTTTATTTGTGTTATGTTTGTTTTGTATGCTTTTCTGTGGTTATAAAACTGGCTGAAGCCAGGATAAACTGAAGCCTGTGTCGGAGTGCCATTCCGCCTACAGAAGACGGCGATCCCAGAGCTGAATAACCCCAGGCCGAGCCAAGGATGGCGGCTGAAAGTGAGTGGAGTCTTACAATTATATGTATATATATATATATAAATATATATTATAAAATATATATTATATATATACACCACCGGCCACTTTTTTGGGTACACCATGCTAGTACGGGTTGGACCCCCTTTTGCCTTCTGAACTGCCTCATTCTTCGGTGGCATAGATTCAACAAGGTGCTGGAAGCATTCCTCAGAGATTTTTGGTCCATATTGCATGATGGCATCACACAGTTGCCGCAGATTTGTCGGCTGCACATCCATGATGCGAATCTCCCGTTCCACCACATCCAAAGATGCTCTATTGGATTGAGATCTGGTGACTGTGGAGGCCATTTGATTTACAGGGGAACTCATTGTCATGTTCAAGAAACCAGTCTGAGATGATTCCATTTTTATGACATGGCGCTTATCCTGCTAAAAGTAGCCATCAGATGTTGGGTACATTGTGGTCATAAAGGGAGGGGACATGGCCCAGCAACAATACTCAGGTAGGTGTGGCGTTGCAACGATGTTTCAATTGGTACCAAGGGGCCCAAAGAGTGCCAAAAAAATTATTCCCCACACCATGACACCACCACCACCAGCTGACCGTTGATACAAGGCAGGATGGATCCATGCTTTAAATGTTGTTGACGCCAAATTCTGACCCTACCATCCGAATGTCGCAGCAGAAATCGGACTCATCAGACCAGGCAACGTTTTTTCAATCTTCTACTGTCCAATTTCGATGAGCTTGGGCAAATTGGAGCCTCAGTTTCCTGTTCTTAGCTGAAAGGAGTGGCACCGGTGTGGTCTTCTGCTGCTGTAGCCCATCTGCCTCAAAGTTCGCCGTACTGTGCGTTCAGAGATGCTCTTCTGCCTACCTTGGTTGTAACGGGTGGCTATTTGAGTCACTGTTGCCTTTCTATCAGCTCGAACCGTCTGCCCATTCTCCTTTGCCCTTTCTGGCATCAAAAAGGCTTTTCCCGCCCACAGGACTGCCGCTCACTGGATGTTTTTTCTTTTCGGACCATTCTCTGAAAAACTCTAGAGATTGTTGTGCGTGAAAATCCAGGAGAATCAGCAGTTTCTGAAATACTCGACCAGCCCTTCTGGCACCAACAACCATGTCACGTTCAAAGGCACTCAAATCACCTTTCTTTCCCCATACTGATGCTCGGTTTGAACTGCAGAAGATTTTCTTGACCATGTCTACATGCCTAAATGCACTGAGTTGCCGCCATGTGATTGGCTGATTAGAAATTAAGTGTTAACGAGCAGTTGGAAGGTGTACCTAATAAAGTGGCGTGATGGTGTTTATATCTATTATATATATATATATATATATATATATATATATATATATATATATACAGAAAACTTTGTTATGTGACATATGTATATGAAATATATTGTACCTGAATCAAAGGGAGGATTCACCCTATATTGGACATCACATTCCCCCCCTTGGTTGTATAGTTCATTGATATAAATGACACTCTGTGGAATTTTTGATACAATTTATATTAGTATGTCTCCTATATTTATCTTATTCTTTCCATATCTTGTTTTTTTTTTGTTTGTTTTTTATCTTTATATCCGGCTGGTTACCCTGCTAAGGGCTTTTTGAGGGAAAGTTTTGTGGATAGGGATATTTAGAGGTAGATCACACCTCTTACCACACCTTGGGGGATCTGCACCTATCTGATTTTTGAAACTTGAATTTAGTCTTTGTCAGTTTATAACTGGTAATTTTTGATGGCTATACTGCCTTATATAATCTTTTATGGTTGAATAATAATAAAAGTTAGATTTTAAGGGTGGAATTTTTTGGGGACTTTTTTGTTTACATGGAAATAAAGTCTCAAGAAATTCTTGAATGAATTCAGAGTTTGGCTGGTTATGTTGATGTTTTTGATGACAGAAAACTGATTTTTTTTGTTCAATAATAAATGTGAAATCTTGTTTATGGAAAAATAAGACACCCCCTAAAATAAGACCTAGTGTGTCTTTAGGAGCAAACATTTATTTTAGACTGTCTTATTTTCGGGGAAACAGGGTATCACATGTGTAAAAACTTTTTATCTTTATTTGTGTGCCTTTTGTTGGGTGACTGATAGTTTGTCCTTTAATTATAGACGAACAATTTTGGCATTTTAAACATGAGTACGGACCCAATCTGGTGGTCTGCCACTGTCTATATTTGTGTTGAGTCTTAAGATCCAAGGAGATCAATTGTTTTCATACTGTATGTTCTTTATATAAATATATTGTGTAACTTCTTTAAATAGTTCACAATATTTAGGCTCACTGCTCAAAAAAGTTCCAATGTTTACATATGGTTTTCTTGACCATCTGTGTGTGCTTATGGTATGTGGAAATAAGAATCAATTTTATTCCCTAGTTTTAGTTAGGATGTCAGTGCCTGTGTTTGTTCATACTGTCCGATCATAGCCCCGGGCTGCAAACTTATTGATACTTTGTGCATATTCTTAATGTAAGAGCCTGCATTAGACAAGATTCTTTAATAAGTCCCTTAAAAGTTTGCAGGAAATGAAAAGCACTTTTATGCAACACATGGTTGTGATGTATTGCTTTAGAATATAATATAATGTGGTGCTTAATCAAGATGTGACCTGGCAGATAATCACAGGCATCAGTGGTCACGTGCTGTTCAAACATGAATGCCTGCAGGATCACGTGAACAGTGAACAAGACGTCAAGCAGAGACCAAGGCTGAGCACTGTAACCAATGGAGTCTTTAATTTTTCCTTATTTAACCCCCTTTACTGGCCCACTACAATATTTCTTACAAGTCATTTAAAGGTGGCATTTTTATTGAATTTTGAGAAACTAATTGTTATATCAGTTGTGTTGAGCTATTTAAGAAGTAATTGTCTGACATAACATTTGCAAATAAACCTAGTTTGCAATAGGGGTTGAATAATTTTGAATGCAACTGTATCTGCATACACTATTTGTCTACTGGTCTATTATATAAAATGCCTACCTACTTACTTGCTATTTACCTAAATACTGGGGCCAGAAAATATCACCTGTGATTTATTGGATTTCATTTTGCTTCAATTACTTCTATGTTTTGTCTGGAGATAGTACTATATGATTAATAAATGGTGGTTATATGGTCTTTTTCATTCATACTTTATTAGGTGGTGGTATGTGGTCATGGCGTGACATTATTACTTACTGGTACTACTAGTGTGTTGGGTCTTGTTCAATAACATAATACTGATAAGATTTGTTCTTTGTATAGTAGTATTTTTGGTACTGTATGACTATTATTTAGAGATGTACAGTATTATTATACATAGACACATGTCTTATAGCTATGCTATCTCTGGGGCCCATAGGACTAAAGTTATGGCCTTGATTCCTACTGTAAGACATAGAAGTAGATCCCTGCTGGGAGTATGAGAGCCACAGTTGCAAAGGGAAATTAATAAACATTGATGGTGGGCTGAATGCAGCATCTTACCAGAAAATAGTGCTTACAATGCCTAGAATGCATATAATACTTATAAAATTACAATATTCCAAAATATAAAGCCAAGTTGACCCTGTAGATGCCGCTCTGAAAGAAAATTAAGGATCTGGGCTTGGCATCTCAGTCTCCTGACCTTAACATCACTGAAATGCTTTGAAGCAAACTCAGACATGCAATTCATGTTAGACAACTAATTAGACAACAGAATTGGTATGATCATGGAGCTTTGAAAAAACTCACTGTCAAATTAATCTCCAAAAATTATCAGGGTACTAAACACTATCACAGAACGAAGAAAAAACCCCAATAAAACTACAATTTTAATAGATACCAATTAAAATACAAAATAACCCCTATTGTGGACACTATCTCAAATCGATATAAACAAAATGATAAATACACACAGGGCGGCACAGTAAGGAGGAATAACAACACTATTCAATAAGGCTCAAGATACAGTTCAGATAAATTCCAGACACAAAGCCCCATATATACACTCACCCTGTACCAGCCCTATATTGTCCCTTATGATAGGTACTTATGGGGTCATCGCCCTGATGAGGGCGGCCCCTACCAGAGGAAGGCTAACCCTAGTAGTCCCTCTATCATTCCCTAATAAGGGCAAATCAAATACTCATCTGTTCCCCGTGGTAGAATAAATCCCAACCTGGACCAGAGAATCTCCCAACGCGTTTCCCCTCTCAGTAAGGTTCATCAGGGGAGCATGGTATGAGATGTTGAAAGATGTTACGCCATGATGAAGGAGCGTCCTAATGAATAGAATAAAGGCCTCCTTAAATACACCCTACTATTAACTATGTGCTGACATCACCTACCTATTTCCTGCGCTTGTAGCCATAACAACATATAGACATGTGTGCACTATAGTATTTACCGGCGTCCCGGCATTCAAGGTGCGCATGCGCACCCGTACATAACTTCCGGTGCCCATGCGCTTGTAGCCATGACAACATATAAACATGTGTGCACCATAGTACTTACCGGCATCCCCGCATTGAAGGCGGGCATGCACACTCGTACGTAACTTCCGGTGCCCATAAGCTCACATAACACTTAAGTGCGCAGGTGCGCATTCACTCAAGTTCCGGTATGACTTACATAGACTCCACGTCACACCGGAACCACCACCAATGCCCACAGCAACTCCGGCATCGCAATGCCCAAGGGCGCATGCGCGTATTGATTATAGCGTCCTAGCAACAATATGCATCACACTCACAGTGTGCATTGTGCACTATTATGCAAATACCGCTCCAATAATCGCTGATTGCCAGTATAATAACAACGGCATGCAGATATCACCGCGCCATATCAATTTATATGTATAAGAAACAACAACCCCTGAACCATGTGCATATTAAAAATTATAATGAAGCGTTACCAAATCAAAGGACGCCTATATACACATAATTTTTGAATAGAATATTAAACTCATGTTTTTAATTAATGGCACACAGGTAAGTATAGAGGAGGTAAACACATAAACAACAGGGGACATAAACTAAAGGGAATGAAGAGAGCATCAATAGATATATTCCCTAAATTGATAAAATAAGATAAATTGTAGGAGTAAAGACCTAACTCAGGTCCGATATCTCCAATCACTTATGGCAATAATCAAAATCAGATAGCAAACAAGAGCAAAAAGCTTTACAAAAAGCATCCAAATTGCAATGATTCATTTAATCCATTTGGATTTACGGATTTCAACCTGAAAATCCATTGTGCTTCCTTTCTCAAGTTCCCTTTTCTGGGTGAGGGACGTACAATCTCTATAACTAGGAATCTTAAGCATGTTGGGTCACCATTATGTGTGTCCCATACATGCCGGGCAATCGCTGTATCTCTTCTATGCTGTATATCGCCCAGGTGATCACCTACCCTACGACATAATTGACAAACTGTTTTGCCCACATAATACCGATTGCAAGCACACATGCATAGGTATACAAGACCTTCCGATACACAATAAAAAAAATCTCTTAGGAAATACTCCTTTCCACTCTGATCACAGAATGATTTAGTCTGCTGTATGTAAGGACAGGCAACGCAATTATCGCCACATCTGAACATACCTTTAGGTCGTCTTTACAGCCATGTGCCTGTTCTTCTAGGACAATCATAATGGCTGTGGACCAATCTATCTCGTAGAGATCTACCACGACGGTATGTTATTTGTGGTCTCTTAGGCAATATATCAGAAAGATCAGTATCTGTCTGTAATATACCCCAATATTTCTCCAGTATTTTCCTCATCTCATTGGACCTATTGTCAAATGTGGTGATAATCCTAGCTATTTTCTGGTCCTTCTCCTCCTTTACTTTCGGAACCAATAGGCCTGATCGTTCCATTCTCTTAGCATACTCAAATGCTTCAGATCTTACTTCAATTTGATACCCACGAGATGAGAATCGCTGATCCAATTCCCGTGCCTGTCTGAAGAAATCATTCATTTGAGAGCAATTTCGTCTCAATCTCAGAAACTGCCCACGCGGTATACCCTTTGTCAGCACAGTTGGATGATGACTATCCCAGTGGAGTAAACTGTTGGTAGCTGTTGGTTTCCTAAAGATACGAGTACTCAAGGTCCCATTATAGGTCCTCCGTATCTCAACATCCAAAAATGATAATTTGTCTGTATCCATTTCATAGGTCAATCTCAAACCAATCTCATTATTGTTGAGAATCCAGACAAATTGCTCAAAAGTACTTCTGGGGCCGTTCCATAGAATGAAAATGTCATCTATGAAACGACACCAGAATAAAATTTTAGATGTCCATTCGTCATTTTTAGTGTTGAGCGATTGCGTTGGCTATCGAGATCGATCGATAGTCGATAGTCGGCCGCT
>JAODAL010041093.1:0-36237 GCA_025379985.1 Phyllomedusa bahiana
GTTAGATTAACCCCCTTAAACCGTTTAAAATACCAAAAAGGGAATTTATTGGAATCCGTATGGCCATAAATTCAAGGGGTAAACCCTTGCGCCCCAATAGTAGTAATTCACCAAAACCAGTTTTAAATACCATATGAATTATATAAATCGTAGGGGCCATAAATTTCAAGGGAACCTTCAACCCAGAATTAGAGTATGACCCCTTTAAACCATCCAAATGACCATAATGAATTTATATGGAACCCAGTAGGACCAGTAAATTCTCAAGGCGGTGAGTCTTGCAGACCCCATAGTAGTAGATTCAACCCCTTAAGCAAGTTTTATCAATAACCATAGTGGATCTATATGGATTCCAGTATGGCCAGTACATTTTCAAGACGATGAACCTTACTAACCCAGCACTAGCCAGTTGATCCCTCCAAACACACTCCACCAATGACCAGAGTAGATCTGTATGATTCCAGTCCAATCCGTATTCTCTCAAGGTGGAGAACCTTACAGACCTACCAGTAGCAGATTTAACCCTCTAAACAAGCTCCACCAATGATCAAAGTGGATCTGACAGGAACCTAGTATGGCCAGTTATTTCTCATGCCGATGAACTTTGCAGACCACTAGTAATAGATTCATCCCTTCAAACAAGTTTCATCAATGACCATATTGAATCTATATGGAACCCAGTAGGGCCAGTAAAATCTCAAGGCGGTGAACCTTGCAGACCCACTAGTAGTAGATTCAACCCCTTAAACAATTTTCATCAATGACCAGAGTGGATCTATATGGAACCCAGGAGGGCCAGTAAAATCTCAAGGCGGTGAACCTTGCAGACCCACTAGTAGTAGATTCAACCCCTAAACAATTTTCATCAATGACCAAGAGGATCTATATGGAACCCAGTAGGGCCAGTAAAATCTCAAGGCGGTGAACCTTGCAGACCCACTAGTAGTAGATTCATCCCTTCAAACAAGTTTCATAAATTACCATAGTGGATCTATATGGAACCCAGTATGGCCAGTAAAATCTCAAGGTGATGAACCTTACCAACCCAACACTAGCCAATTCCTCCCTCCAAAAAGCTCCACCAATGACCACAGTGGATCTGTATGAAATCCAGTCTAACCAGTATTTTCTCTAGGTGGAGAACCTTAGACCGACCACTAGCAGACGTAACCCTCTAAACAAGCTCCACCAATGGCCGAAGTGGATCTGAAAGGAACCTAGTATGGCCAGTTATTTCTGAAGGTGATGAACCTTGCAGACTCACTTCGAGCTGTTTCATCCCTCTCTATACTTTGCGCAAAAGTTAACCACTAGTGGTACAGAGAGTGTTGGGTTAAGATGTGACCTTTGAGAAATGCAATTGGTACAAACAACTGGAGCCCATATTTGGTGATGTGCCCATGAAACCATAAGCCACAATGTTTTTGCATATATTTTTTCCAATTGGCTCAGATATAATACACTTCCTTTACCAAAGGCAGATGCAGACCTTGGCATTCAGCCAAGGGTCATATGTTTGTAGACGCTCTTTATTGGTTCAAACATGACTTACATGGAGGCAACCAATGGGTGGCCATAGACAGCCTGCCTTCTCCCTTCTGGAGGACACCATATGTACATTCCCTTTTTCCCAGGGTGCATTGCATAGCCCATTAGCCCTCTTCTGCCAGCTAAACATCATACACAAGCACTGGCCGATACCTTACCAGGATGAGTCATTTAGTCAGTTATTATATAATGACTATAAATTTGTTACCAGGAAAGTTCCTACATTATATTCTCATCCTTCACCAAGTATGATTAGAACTGACACCAGACGGGGAACCAGGCTGAGAACAAAGGGGTTGTCTCACTACAGGGATCGCTGCTTTTTATGTTATAAAATATTGTACAAAAAACAAGTTAACTTCTGCAATATGTTTCCATTCAACAGAGTCTATCCTATTCCTTAGATATCCCCTCTGTATGGGCTGCATCCGCTCCTCAGGACGTATAGCTACAGACTCGTTTTATCTCCTACTGATAGGCTGGCCAGCACTGGTTGCCTATAGCTACAGACCTTTTCCATCTCTCCTGATAGCGCATGCAAGGCACTGGTTCCTATAGTGCAGATAGTTTGATGCCTCTGATAGGTCATAGCTATCCCTGGGTTGATTATTAGCTACAGACCTTGTTTGATGTCTCTGATAGGCTTGCCTAGCTCTGGTTCATTATCGTACAGATTGTTCCTGTCTGGCTGATCCAGGATGCCAGTGCGGGTCACTATTAGCTACAGACCTGTTCAGATATTCCTGATGGCTTGCCAGTGTGGTCGCTATAGCTACAGCCTGTTCAATCTCCTCCTGATGGCTGCCAACCCTAGTCCGCTTTAGATCAACCTGTTTGATTTTCTCTAATAGGCTCGACACGCGCTGGTCACTATAGCTACTGACCTGTTTGATCTCTCCTGGATAGGTGCCAGGCCACTGGTCACTATAGCTAACAGAATGTTCTATCCTCGTGATAGGCTGCAAGCAGGTTTGCTATAGCCTACAGACCTGCTGATGTTTCCTCGTTTGGCTGCCAGCAATAGGTTCGCAATAGACTACAGGACCTGTTCATCTCTCCGCTGATAGGTGTCAACACTGGTCGCTATAGCTACAACACCGTGTTTCTATTTTACTGATAGGCTGCCAGTGCTGGTCGCTATAGCTACAGACCTGATGTCCTCAGCAGCTCATCACTGCAGTCAGTAGAAGCCAGTAAACACTGAATTCAAGACTGAAACTGAGAAAACAGGACAACTCCTTTAAGGACCGCATTAGGGAACATATATATGGAATCTCGTGTGTTAAGTACGTATCCATGTTGTCCAACATTTATTTGTACCCATCACGACGAACTATTTCCAGGTTTAATAGGTTACGGTATTGAGGGTCAGAATTCAAGACGCAGCGGTGCAGATAATAAACGTAAAATTGTTGAAACGCGATGGCTATTGGATTCTAATATTAAATTCATCTTCTCCTAAGGGACTAAACTATCGTACTGAAATAATTCTTATCTGTGTTCTTCCTATACCAGATATGGAGGGGTGGAGCTATTATAACCCTATTAATACTGGTCTAATAGTATTAATTACTTCTAAGACTAAGGAGCTTTGTCTGAAACGCGTCAGCAGTGTTCGGTTCTTGCTCTATGTATTTTTCCTGAGGTTTTTGGGTTAATGTTATAAAGTCGGCTGCCTTTCTTCAAACCTGGGAAGCTTTTGTTCGGCGCTGGTCATATCATGAAGTTCTACTACAAGACGAAGCATTTCATTTTTCAACAGTTTCTAGACATTTCCAAGTCTTGTTTGACAAAGGGATATGGCCTCAGTAAAATGGGTGAAGCTGTACAGAAGGGGGTATGGCTTAGTATGCAAGTCTTTTGCGCCCAAAAAAAAAAAGCTCAAAGAATTTTGGTTATCGCAACTTAAGTGACCATAAAAGATAAGCCATCAAATAGCGTATGAAAGGATGGACAGTTAAAGCTGCACCTAGATTTTTTCAAACTCACTGTGATTATTGTTGGCGCATTTAAGGGTTGTTCACACGGCGTTTTGGATCCTTTTTACGGATCCGTTTTTTGGACATGTTGATAATAGCGTCATCCGGAGGAAAGCGTCACGACAAAACGATAGCAGTTGTTACTTTATTTGGATCCGTTTTGAATGCTTTTTCACTTGCGTTTTAGCATCGCTTTTTTTCCGGTTGGATTACGTTTTCAGATCTCTCTCTCTCTTCTCCCTGGCCACCACTCGGCACTTTCATATCTCCCGGCACCTTCTCTCACTTTATTCCGGCACCTGCTCCAGCAACTTCATTATCATCCCCTGGCACCTTCCTCAGCAATTCATATCTCACGGCACCTCTCCGCAATTCTTTTCTCGGCACCTCTCCGCAATTATTGCTCCCGGCACCTCTCCTCACCTTAATTATCTCGGCACCTCTCCGAAACTTTCATATCTCCCGGCACTATACTCAACTTCATCTCTCCCGGCACCTTCATCTCTTCATATCTCCCGGCACTCTCCGCACTTATATCTCCCGGACCTTCCGCAATTCATATCTCCCGGAACTCCCTCCACTCACTTACTTTCTCCCGGCAATCATCCATCATTCATATCTCCCGGCACCTCTCACACTTCATATCTCCCATGCAGCCTGCTCACGCACATTCATATCTCCCAGGAACCTCTCCGCAATTCATATCTCCGGCACCTCTCCTCACTTCATTATCTCCCGGACATCTCTCACTTAATATCTCCTCCCGGCACCTCTCACCCCCCGCACTTCATATTCTCCCGGAACTCTCGCAAATTCATATCTTACAGAGTCTTAGCAGATTTAAATTATCTCCCGGCACGCATATCGCAATCAAATCTCCCGTGGCACTCTCCTCACTAATATTCCAGGGCAAATCTCCACAATTCAAATCTCCCGGCACTCTCACTCACTTCGATATCTCCCTGCACACTCTCCGCAATGCAAATCTCCCGACACTCTATCACTTTATATCTCCCGGCACCTTCCTCACTTTTCATATCTCCTAGGCCACACTATCCTCACTTCTATCTCCGGCACTCTCCCAACTTCATATCTCCCGGCACTCTCACAATTCATATCTCCCGGAAACTCTCCGCAATTATATCTCCGGCCCATCTCCAAACATTCATATCTCCCGGCACCTCTCCTCAACTTCATATCCCCGGAGCATCTCTCCGGCAATTCATATCCTCCCAGGCCAATCCTCTCCACAATTCCAAATCTCCTCGGCACCTCTCGCATCTTCTTATCTCCCGGCAACTCTCTCACAATTATATCTCCCCGGGAACTCTTCTCACTTCAAATCTCCCTGCACATCTCCGCCAATGCAAATTCTCCGGCACCTCTCCTCACTTCATATCTCCCGGCACATTATACGCAATTCTATTATCACGGCTCCTCTCCGCACTTCATATCTCCCCGGCACTCTCCGCACTCATATCTCCCGGCTCACTCTAACGCAATTCAAATCTCCCGCGATCCTTCTCCGACACTTCATTATTCTCCGGCCCTCTCACTCATTCATACTCTCCGCGCACTCTTCCGCACTTTCATATCATCCGGCACCTCTCCTCACTTCTATCTCCCGGCAACTCTCCTCACTTCATATCTCCGGCACTCCTCCTCAATTCATATCTCCCCGGCAACCTCTCCTCACTTCATATCTCCCTGCACATTCTCCGCAATTCATATCTCCGGCACCTCTCCGCCAATTCAAAATCTCTCGGCACTTCTCAATCACTTCATATTCTCCCCTGGCACTCTCCGCAATTCATATCTCCCAAGGCACCTCTCCTCACATTCATATCCTCCCGGCACCTCATCGCAATTCATATCTCCCGGGCTCTCTCCGCCTCTTCAGATCTCCCGGCACCTCCTCCTCTTGTAATATCTCCCGGCACTCTACCTCAATTTCATATCTCCCGGCACCTCGCCAGCACTTCATACTCCTGCACCTCTCTCATTCTATCTCCCTGCACCTCCTCCTCCACTTTCTATCTCCCGGGACCTCTCTCTACTTCATTTCTCACGGCCACCTCTCATCTCTTATATCTCCCGGCACCTCTCCTACTTCATATCATCTCGGCACCTCTCCTCACTTCATATCTTCCGGCAAATCTTCCTCTCTTAATATCTCCCGGCAACTATACACTCCACTTCATGATCTCCTTCACCTCTCTTCACATCATATCTCCCTGGCATCTCTCCCTCACCTCACTATCTCCAGGCACCTCTCCTCATTCATATCTCCGGCACCTATCCTCACTTCTATCTCCTGCACCTCTCATCACATTCATATCTCCCGGCAACTTCTCCTCGCTTCATATCTCCACTGGCACCTCTCCGCACTTTCATATCTCTGCTCCTTCCTCATTCTCATATCTCCGGCACCTCTCCGCAATTCAAATCTCCCGGCAACTCTCCGACTTATATCTCCCGGCACCTATATCTCCTCACTTCATATCTCCGGCACCTCTCCTAACTACACTATCTCCGGCAACCTATCCTCACTTCATATCTCCCGGCACCTCTCCTCACTTCATATCTCCCGGCACCTCTCCTCACTTCATATCTCCCGGCACCTCTCCTCACTTATATTCACCGGCAATCTCCTCACTTCATACGCTACCGGCAACTCATCTCACTTCATATCTACCTGCACCTCATCTCCTCACGTCATATCTCCCGGTCACCTCTCCTCATTCATATCTCCCGGTCAAATCTCTCCTCACTGCTTATCTCCCCGGAACTTCTCCTCACCTTAAGATCCTCCCGGCAAACTCTCCAGCACTTCATATCTCACCGGCACACTTCTTCCGAAATTAATATCTCCGGCATCTCCTTCATTCATTATCCACGGCACCTCTCTCATTCATATCTCCCGGCACATCTATACCTCACTTCATATCTCCGGACCTCTACTCAACTTCATATCTCCCGGCACTGCTCCTCACTTCATATTCCGGAACTCTCATATTCATATTCTCCAGGACAACTCTCCTCAACTTCAGATCTCCCATTGCACTCTCCTCACTGCATACTCTACCTTGGCACTCTCCTACTTATATCTCCGGCAACTCTCTCATTCATATTACTCGGCAAGCTCTCTCACTTCATATCTCCGGGCAACCCTCCGCACTTCATATTCTCCTGGCAAAACTCTCCTCACTTAATATCTCACTGCACCTCTTCACATTCATATCTCCCGGGCACCTCTCCTCACTTATATCTCCGGCACAACTTCATAACTTCATATCTCACCAAGGCTGGCCAACTCTTCATCTTCATATTCCCGGCAACATCTCCGACATCTTCATATCTCCGGCACCTCTCCGCAAATTCATTTCTCCCGGCAAACTCTCCTCACTTCATATCTACGGCAACAACTCTCCTCACTTCTCATATCTCCCACAGGCACCGCTCCTCAACTTCCATATCTCCCGGCACCTCTCTCATTCATATCTCCGGCACCTCTCCTCACTCATATCTCCCGCGACAAACTATTCCTCACTTCAATATCTCCCGGCAACTCTCCTCACTTCATAGTTCTCCCTGGGGCACCTAATCCTCACTTCATATCTCGCGCACATTCTCCTCAATTCAATCTCCGGCACCTCTCTCAATCCTATCTCCACGGCAACCTCTCCTCACTTCAAAATCATCGGCACCTCTCCGCACGTCATATCCACGGCACCTCTCCGCTATTCATATCTCACGGGCAACTCTCTCACTTCATATCTCCCGGCACCTCTCCTCACTTCATATCTCCAGGCACCTCTCCACAAATCAAATCTCCGGCACCTCCTCCGCAATTCAAATCTCCCGGGCACCTGCTCCGCAATTCAAATCTTCCTGGCACCTCACTGTCGCCCCTCATCTCCAATGCCCTGCGCTCCCATGCCGCGCTCCACCTGCGCTCACGCTGCACGCCGACTCAATCACGACTCCAACTGCGCTCCCTCGTCGCCACCGCCTCCACGCTCGCTGATCCCGCTGGCCACGCTGCCTCCTGCGCTCCGCTGCCACCGCTCCACCTGCTGCTCCCGCTGCCGCCGCTCACCTCACCTGTGATCCGTCCAGTCTCCCAGTGCGCTTTTGCATCCGCTTTCAGGATGCCAAAGTGCAGCTGATAGTGATACACTTACCCGGAAGTGTGCGAGCGCTTTTGGACAGGTGCCAAAAAAACAAAAAAAAAAAACACAAAAAAAAAAAAAAAAAAAAACAATAAAACACACAAAAAAAAAACAAAAAAAAAAAAAAAAAAAAAAAAAAATAAAAATAAAACAACAAAAAAAAAAAAAAAAATAAAAATAAAATAAAATGAAAAAAAAAAAAAAAAAAAAAAAAAAAAAAAAAAAAATAAAGAAAAAAAAAAAAAAAAAAAAAAAAAGAAAAATATAAAAACAAAAAAAAAAAAAAAAAAAAAAAAAAAAAGGGACTCAATTATCTCTATGGGCTTTCACTTGCGTTTAAATCGCAATAAGAATTGACAGGTCAATTCTTAAGGATGCAGAAAGAGCAGCAGTTGCAGGAAGAGCTTCAAAAAGCGCATCGCTGATCTCCCGTCAGGGAACAGCGATGCGCTTTTGCCATTGAAACTCAATGTTAATTACACTGACAATGATTTAAATCCGGTTTGCGGATCCGTAAAAAGGCTAACAAAAACACTGTGTGAAAAAGCCCTAAGACTGTTACTCCCAGGGTGTCAACTGAGGCCTCCAGCGTGGTTGGTGAAATTACAAACTCACCATGATGCACTTGTATGATCTATAACAGTGGGCATGATGGGAGTTGTAGTTTGCCAGCAGCTGGAGAGACGCAGTTTGACACCCCTGGTCTACGCTGTTTAAGTATTAGACATATTCCAGAAGGCTCATAGGAAATAAGCTACAATTCTATAGAGCTGCCTATTGTATATAGTGTTCCTCAAGTCATTTTTGTTTTTTGAAGCCCTAGTTTGTGCTTCGTAAACCCCAAAATGCACAAAATAAGTGCAACAAAAGTGCCACACAGAACACAGTTGCATTGTGGGATCGGTCTGTCGCTTCTGACCATACTTAAAAGCCCCACAAACTGGAAAAAAATGTTACCTGGCAGGACCAAAAGGTTACCTGACGACGGTCACAAACAATGACCCCCACTGCCGAAGCAGAAAGGGATCTAAATGCTTCCTGACCGAGCCATAGGGCGTCTGCATGAGGTCACAGAACGGTGGACTCCACCGCCGAAGCGAATAGAGTCCCAAAACTTGCCCCTGGCATCAGAATGGTTTGCCAGGACAGACTTCAAACGAGTTGCCTATTGGGGCACTCCGTAGGTTTGGGTTTGAGGGTGAAGAAAGGAACCTATGGCACCTTATTCTCCCCCTAGACCTCGGGAGGGTTCCAGAAGGGTACCACATCCTCCGATCCTACACACAAAACGTGAGACACAAAAAAACACACGTGTGACGTGAATAAATTGAATTAATTTTACCTTAGTGTGTGGTTGCTCGTTGATTACCTGGCCGGGATATCCCACGAAATTTTTTAAAAATTCCAATATTTCCCTATCCAGAAGGCTGTGGAAATAAAGCGGTGCCATGTTGTGCTCGGAAGGAAGGTTGAAAAGTTAAACTAATGTTGCAAGGTGCCGACACTTCAAGTGGGGTCCACACCAGTGTCGTTCAGGTCGTACCTCATGGGGTCACTTTTTGCCACTTCGGGCTTCAAAATCTCCTCGAATTCGATGCTTCGATCCTGGTGGAGGGGGAGCCAACTACAACGCTACTTCTCATTAAGTAGCCGCGTACACTCGAGTTACATCGAAATCTCACAGTGTGGTTCTCCTTTCGGACACAGCCCACCTGCAGCGATGCCATCCTCACCACCAAGGGGAATAATAAGAACAGATACTACACTTGATCGTAGCCAAGAGGCTGAGAAGCGTTCCTCAAGTCATATCTGACCCAATGGAACTTGCAATGTAAATGGGATTAGAGGCAAACCAGATATTCATCTTCAGACAGCTGTTTTGGGGTGTTGCCCTCCATCAGTGCAGAGAAGAAAACTTTGTTGACTGGTGGAGAGGCTCTTGGGCGTATCCTCATTAAATGGGTTAGCATTCATGTTGATGTTGTGGAGACTTATTCACCATTAGTAGCTACATTGAAATTTGCATATATTCTAAAAGGCTCATGGGAAATGGCTGGAAACTCTGGCACCCCATAAGACGGAACGTGCTATCCTTAAAAGTATTGTATTAAAATCGCCCCAGTCGTTTAATAAGTTATTATCATTATTATGGATGATTAAAGGGGTTGTCTTCACTTCAGGGATTGCGGCTTTTTTATGTTAAAGATTCTCGCCATAAAACATGGTCTACTTTGCACATTATGTGTTCATTAACAGGGTCCTATCCTTTTCTAGATTACCCTCTTGTATAGGGCTGCATCAGCTCCTCAGGTCACTTTAGCTACAGAACTGTTCAATCTCTCATGTTACCTGCCAGCATGGTTTGCTTAAGCTACAGACCTGTTCTACTTCACTGATAGGCTGCCAGCTTGGTCTCGCTATAGATACAGATCTGTTCATCTCTCCTGATAGGCTGCCTAGCATGGTTTGGTTGCTATAAGCTACAGACCTCTTTGATTCTCCTATGATAGGCATGCCAGCTTTGGTTGCTTTCGCTACAGACCTGGTTGATCTCTCCTGATAGGCTGCCAGCATGGTCGCTAAGCTACAGACCTGTTTGATTAACGTGATAGGCCTGCCAGCATGGTTCAGCTATAGCTACAGGAACTGTTATATCTTCTGCACGATAGGTGCCAGCATATGGTCGCTATTAGCTACAGACCTGTTTGAGCGCTCCTGCGAGGCAGCCCGCACTGGTTGCTATAGCGACAGACCAAGGCTTCATACCTGCAGCATAGTTGAAGCCATGTGAACAAGCCCTGAATTCAAAATGAAACAGTAAACAGGACTGAAGTGAGTGAATCAATGTAGTGAGACAACCCCTTTAAAGGAGCTGTTATTATTTTCCTCTCTTCACTTGTGATACATTGGGCAGATGATGATGATGACACAGGCTGCATAGGTGGGAACGGCCGGGACAAACCGCTAACGAATTTTGCTCAGGTTGTGATTCGTGCCCGTACACTGGACGCTGTTTTTGAGATAGATGATCTCAATAATGACAGCAGAGAGGGGTCGATAACATCATTGAATTCTTCTTGGGAAACTCAGTCGCTGCAGGACAGATTTCAGTCGGACCTGTTCAAGGTGCTCATTTTTTAATAGTTCTTCCTTTTCTTCATCTTCTTCTACTACAAGATCCGCTACAGCAGATCAGAAAAGAAATTTGTCTGCCAGAATTTTGATTTATTTACCTGCTGCCGCGATTGTTCACTTAGTTTGGATCTTAAAAGGCGACTCTTGTTTATTTGAAATTTGTAAAATAATACTTCAAAAACAAGGCGAGCTAAAGAGTTGTTACAGAACAGATTTCATATCCCTTTTAGTCTCTAAGGAAGTTTTTAAGTTATAATTTGTGTAGCCCCTGCTGAATAATTTAAAAGTACATTTTTGGCACTTTGATGGATGCACAGAACAACCAAGCCGAATCTAATAAGCATGTACAACTATAATACTATGTACAAGAATATAACTACTGTAACACTGCCCCCTATGTACAAGAATATAAACTACTATTAATACTGCCATCATGTACAAGATTAATAACTATATTACTGCCATATGTCAAGAATATAATACTACAATACTGCCCCTTAGTACATGAATATAATTTACTATAATATGCCCCCATGTACAAGAAATATAACTACTATAAATCACTGCCCTCCTATGTACAAGAATTTAACTGCTATTAATATGCCCTATGTACAAGAATATATCTAACTATTAATAAATGGCACCTCTATGTACAAGAATATAACTAATATAAACTGCCCCCTAATGTACTAGATTATAACTACTATAATACTGCCCCTATGCTACAAAAATATAATTACTTTATTACTGCTTCCTATGTACAAGTGAATATAACTTTCTCTCTTTATGCTCCTATGTACAAAGAATTATTAATACTATAACTACTGCCTCTATGTACAAGAATTTAATACTAAAATACTGCCCTTATGTACGAAGGAATTTAACAATTACTTTAATACTTGCCCTCTATTGTTACAGATTATAACTACTATAATACTGCTTTCGATGTACAAGAAATATACTACTATAATTACTGCCTCACTTTGTACAAGAATATAATACTATATTACTGCTCCTATGTAACAAGATTATAACTACTATTAATACTGCCCTATGTACAACGAATAAACTACTATATACTGCCTCTAGGTTGTACAAGAATTATTACTACTAAAATACTGCCCCTATGTACATGAATAAACTACTATAAATACTGCCTGCGTATGTACAAGAATATACTTACTATAATACTACCCCTATGTAGCAAGAATATCACTCACTATAATACATGCGCTATGATATAAGAATTTAACTAATATAATACTGCCCGATGTTCAAGAGATATAACTTGCTATAATACTGCTCCTACTGTAGGTACACGAATATAAACTATAATACCTGCTTTATGTACAAGAATATAATACTATAATACTGCTCCTTATGTCAAGAATATACCTACCTTTTTATGCTGCCCGTATGTTCAAAAATTTATACTTACTTTATACTAGCCCCCATATGTACAAGAATTTAACTGTCATATAATATTGCCATTTGTACAAGAATATAAGCTACTATAATACTGCCCCCTTTGTACTATGATAGATATACTATATAATACTGCCCCCTATGTACAAGAATAGTAATCTACTATAATACTGCCCCCTATGTACACAAGATTATAAACTACTATATGACTGCCCTATGTATAAGAAATATAACTACTATAATACTGCCCCTTATACAGAATATAAATACTATAAATACTGCCCCCTTGTACAGAATATATCTAATATAATACTGCCCCGCTATGTACAAAGAACATAATACGTTAATACTGATCCTAATGTACATTGAATATAACTACTATTTTACTGCCTCCTATATAACTAAGATATAAAACTAATATATTAACTTGCCTCATATTGATAAATGATTTATCATCTACATAATTATTGCTCTCCTATGTACATGAAACATAACTACTATTATATACTGCTCCTATGTACATGGTAATTATTTTCTACTTTAATTTGCTCCCTATGTTATACAAGAATATAATACTCATTAATACTGCGCACCTATGTACAAGAATTTTAAGATACTATAATTCTGCCTTCCTATGTACAAGAATATAACTACAATGTTACTGCCCTCTATGTACAATTAATTTTACTTTATTTTTATACTGACCCTATATTCATGATTTGATCATAACTTAACTTCCAAACCCACCAAAATAAAACTTAACTATATTACTGCCCCTATGTACAAGAATATAACTACTTAATAACTGCTCCTATGTACAAGAATATAACTACATCAGATACTGTCCTTATGTACAATAAATATAACTACTATAATACTGCCCCCTATATTCATGAATATAACACATAATATTGCCCCCTATGTACAAGAATTTAACTACTTTATATGCTCCTATGTACAAGAATTCCTAAAACTTCTCTATTATACTCTTGCCCTTATGTACAATCCAATAATAATACTATTATATAATGCCCCACCTATTTAAGTATATAACTACTCTAATTACTGCCTCTTTGTTCCAGAATATAACTACTATATATACTGCCCTCTATGTACAAGATATAACTAATATAATTCTCCATATGTATTCAAGAATATAATACTATATACTGACCCTATGTTACAAGAATATAACTTCTATTATCTGGCATCTTATGTACATGGAATATAACTGTATAATACTGCCTTATGTTACAAGAAAATTATAAATGACTTATATACTGCCCCCTTTGTACTCAGAATAACATACTATAATACTGCCTCCTTTGTACCAAGAATATATATAACATACTATAATACTGCCCCTATGTATAAAGAATTTTAACCTAATTTAATACCTGCCCCTATGTACAAGAATATATATATTCTATAATACTGCTCCTATTTGTACAAGAATATAAACTATATTCAATATGCCCCTATTGTACAGGAATATAACTAACTATAATACTGCCCCCTATGTACAGGAATATAACTACTATAATACTGCCCCCTATATTCAAGAATATAACAACTATAATACTGCCCCCTATGTACAAGTATAGAACAATTACTTTTACTTTAGTTTAATCTCTGTTTAAGGAACCCGCAGAGTTGGTTCAATGTGTAGATTTACCAATTCCTATAGCTGTAAATATAAGAACAGGGTAATTAGTTTTTCTCCACATTTGTGTAACCTTTCTATTAATATTCTTTTAATATATTGTATTTAGCTAGAACTACTATAAGGAGCTGCTTGACGATGTAGAAGAAACTGTCCTTGTTGGAAAAACAGGAATTATGTTTATTTCTTTGTTTCCGTCGCTCTCTCTTTCTCTGTAATTGTTTGAATATTGTCGTTGAGAGTTAATAACACACATACGCTGCGTACAATATGCGCGCGGAGGATATGTTTTATTTTCTGAAGCAGCAAGACTCGCTAATGCAATATGCAGTAATGGTGCAAATAAAATAGCAAGAGCTTCCAATGTAACTGGCAGGATGTATGAGAGCTTCTACAATTACAGTGAGGAGCTTGAGATAAGTAATACAGTGATTACAATGTAACAGATCGAGCGCTGTGTGCAAAACAACTGACAGATGAAACAAAACATTTCTCTTTAGTCCTCAAACATCTGTTTTCCTGTTATTTATTTCCTTCCATTGTCATCTTTTCTTCTTCTTTTCCGATTTATTATTTTCTTCTCCATCTTTTCAGATTTCTGATTTTCTCTTTCTACCGTTTCTCTCTTTCTTTTCCTCCATTGTCATCTTTTGCATTTTTATCTATTTTTGCAACATTTCCTCTTCTTATGCCTATACATCTCCTTCTTCCACTTCTCTTTTGAACATAACTCTTTCTAGACTTCTCCTTCTCTTCCTTTGGTTTTTTTTTCTCTTTCATCTTCTTCTCATTATCTTTTATTCTTTTTTTTTCTATTATCATCCATTATTACCTATTCTTTCTCTACACTTTAACTTTTTCTATTTCTTTGTGTAAGATTATTCTTCCAAGGCTACTCCTTCTCTTCTTCTTTCATTTTTTTCTTCTCTCTTCATTCTTCTTTAACATAAACTCCTTTTAGTTAACTTTCGCTATATGTTTTTCTTTTCCAACAATTTATGTGTAGTTTTTTGTCTCTAAGTCTCAGCCCTCCTCTATCCTCCTTACATGATTCTTTTTACACCTCTTATCCTCCTCTTCTTCCCTCTTCCATCTTCTTCTCCTTCACCATCTTTTTTTTTTATTTCTATTCTTCTTCTCTGTCACTTCTTTCATTCCTGCATTTCCACTTTCTTTCATTTCCCCTTTATCTTCTTCACATTCTTCTATTTTTTCTCCTAAGTTTTCTCTGTGTTTTCTTCTTCTTCTTCTTCTTCTTCTTCTTGTTCTTCCTCCTTCTTCTTCTTCTTCTTCTTCCTCTTCTTCTTCCTCCTCCTCTTCTTCCTCTTCTTCTTCTTCTTCTTTCTTCTTCTTTCTTCTTTCTTCTTCTTCTTTCTTCTTATCTTTGTCATCAGTTGATTTTTTTTTTTTTTTAAAAATGTATATTCTTCTTCTCTGCCTCTTCTTTCATCCCTGCATCTCCATCATCTGTTAATTTTCCTTTTTGTATTCTACTTCCAGTCTCTTTCTCTTACTCCACTTTAAGTTCTTCCTTCTCTTCATGTTTTAGATTTTTCTTAAAGGGGTTTTGCCACGATCTCATTTCATACCTCCTGCCTCCAGTTCTTCAGCTCTGTGTGCTCAGAAGGGGGCGTGTGTGATTTGTTTGACTTGCATATCATGTGACCCAGCAGGATGACATCACCAGGCCTTCCCTCTCTCTAGTCAAAGAAAGGGCTGCTTATGTAAAGAGCTGCGAGTAGCTACGTTGTAGCTCAGAGGTAAAACTTTTGTCTTCAGGCACAAAGGTCCTTGGTTCAAATCCTTGCAGGAACCAAAACCTGTGCTTTGTTTTTTTTTTTTTTATCTATTTAATCAAATGCCCAGACTGATTGCACGGGGCTCTTTTTTTTAATTTATTTGCACTCCTTGACTAATTACTAGGACGTACTAGGAGATCGTGAGTAGAATAACTGCACCTGGGGTTTGAACACTCAGTAGATGCCCTGTGGTGGGAGAGGTGATGTCTGAGCATGTGTGACCGGGGAACACCGGAGCTATCAGTCCTGGTCGTATCCCACTGGAGACAAGCTGTAAAACTTGGATACTAAAGGAGACAAGTAACCAAAAACAGTTGCAGAATTTTTAATAATGATGAAAGGTGAAAATGTTTATTATTCAATTTGTAATCTTCACACGTCAATTTTACTTCGTGGCAAAAACCCCTTTAATCTTCTCCTTCTTATCCTCCTTTGTCATCTTCTTCCCTTTTCTTCTCCTACTTCATCATCTACTGATTTTTTAACTTCTATTTTTATCGAATGTCTCTTCTTTTATCCCTGCATCTTCACTTTCATTTATTTCTCCTCTTTTATATTCTTCATATTCTTCTTTCTATTTTACTCTTACTCCTCTTTATTGTTCTTTCACTTACTGTGTTGTTTTTTTTTTCATCATCTTCTTCTGATCTTTATTTGCCATCTTCTTCTTGGTTCATATTCAGCCTCATCTCCTACATTTAATCTCTATTGTCCAACTTTCTCCGTTTTCATCATTCTTCTTTTTTACTCGCTATTTCTTCTTCTCTTCTCCTTTGTTTTCAGACTTTTTCTTTTTACTCTACTTTAATTTTTACCCTTTAGTTATCTTCCTTCCTCTGTATTCTTACTTTTATTAAATATTGTATTTGTTTGCTCATTTTTTCCAAGTTAATTTTTTTGATTTTTTATTGATCATTGCTAAACACTGCTACAAAATCGGTAATGAATAAAAATAAAAAAAAATAAAAAAATGAAGGTCTGCCAGATAAATCCGTACAGCATGTAACATTATATGTTTGGTTTCCTCCACTTTTTGTATGTTTTTAACTTTTTGAAGAATTACTATTGTTTGATGTTAGGGGTCAGTGTGTGTTACTGTAAGGGGATGCCACTGTATAAATGTCTATTTGAAGTCTTCTTATCTTTAATAGTGATGAGCAAACAGTAAAATGTTCGAGTTTGAGTCGAACCACGAACTTTAGTGTGTTCGGTTCAAGGTTCATCTCGATCTCCAACTCCATTAAAGTTAATGGGAGAAGATGTTCTGGTTACTTTTTATACCTATACAGGTGAGGAGAAGCTGGAATTACCAGCCATAACAGTAACTAGGCACATTATACGCCGGGGAGGACACATTGTAATGCTCCAAAAAATGATGTGCTCGTGATCTCATAATACTTAGCAATCATCATTGGTTAGGTTTGTATGTAATACGCCTAAAAAATGATTTACACTTTGAGACTCTCCATAATACACATAGCATTCTCTTTGGTAGTGTATGTAATGAGCCCAAAAATTGATACGCTGTGCACCTCCATAACACATAGCATATCATTGGTAGTGTATGTAATGAGCCTAAAAATGACACGCTGTGCGCCTCCATAACACATAGCATATCATTGGTAGTGTATGTAATGAGACCAAAAATGATACGCTGTGCACCTCCATAACACATAGCATATCATTGGTAGTGTATGTAATGAGACCAAAAATGATACACTGTGCGCCTCCATAACACATAGCATATCATTGGTAGTGTATGTGATGCGCCTATCGAGGTGCATTACTAGCAATGACATGTTATGCGCCTCCGTTGCGCAATGCACCTCGATAGGCACATTGCATACACTACCAATGATATGCTATGTGCCACAATTTGCACAATGTTTACTATGCAAGCTATACCTGACGCCAGATTTTTGAGAGAATCGTACTTTCTACCGCACTTTTACACTGATTTAATGCGCCTAAATACTGCCGCGGCGACGCCAATTTACGGACATGATAATTATTAAATTAGCGTGTCGAACGCGAACATTTACTCGAACGAACAGTAAAATGTTCGGTTCGGCACGAATTTTAAAAAATTGTGAAGTTCAACTCGAACTTAACTTTTTTCGGATGGTTCGATCAACACTACTCTTTACCTAACTGGAGTTTTCTTTTGTTTTTCAGTTAAGAAAACTTTGGACGAAGAAGATGAAGAACGGAAACCGGTAATGGCCAAAAAGAAAGTGAAGGAGCTCAAAGTCCTGGAAAGTAAAACAGCTCAGAACCTCTGTACGTATTATTTTATCTTTGCATTTGTTTGTTGTTTTTTTCTACCGCTTTTTACTGTACAATAGTGTTTTTAAAATATGTTGTAAAATGTTCCAAAATGTTTTGCATTTTGGTGACTTTTTGGCATAGACACATTTATTATTTGTTTTAGATAAGTTTGCGCCTCATCCAGTCTTCTGCTGGAAAGGAGACATGGCCTAAATGTAATAAAGTGGGCTAAAATTCTGCCAGAATTGTGGTGCATGGTAAGACGATGTATGGTCTTTGTAAGTCAGACAAGTCTTAAAATGCATCAAAATTGTCAATAACAAGGTGAATCTGGTTTATCTTTAGACTGTCTGGTTGAAGTTTTCACTAACTTTTAGATAGGAATAGTATATGTTCCCTGTTGTGTACCTTATGCCAGAACCCAGGTATAGCATCAGAAGATGGGATGACTGGACATTGCTTAAAGGGGTTGTTCAATCTCACAACTTTTGGCCAGTTCAAAAGCCAACCTTGGAGAACGGCTAGTTGCACAATTCTCCTTCTTCATTTCTATGGAATTTCCAAATATAGCTTAGCATGCTCATTAGAGACTCCAATAGAGATAAATGGGAAGAACTGTGCAAGTGTGGCCATCTCCCTATTCTCTGAGGTTGGCTCCTAGCAAGCTACAAGCTGGCCTCAGATCTGAGGTAGCAAGATGGGACATGGTCAACCTCTTTAACTATCATCTTAGTCATCATATTATAAGACAAAATAAATGCCTAGTAATTTTAGTTAGCTCACTTTATTCATTTGTGGGGGTGCTTGCCTTTTTGCGCAACCAACAAAAAATACTGTTGTGCATTTAAAGGGGCATTAACTCAAGAGACAGAAAAATAATTTCACTTGTGCATCTTGATCTAGAATTCGCAGCTGAGCTCTTGGTATCAGTTCACAGAGAGGAGAGCCTGGAGCTGGAGAAAGTACAAAGTAGATCAATTAAATTTATAAAAGCAAAGACTAAGTTATACTTATTCTTCTAAAATTATGACTTAGACCTGGAGATTTAAAGGGTTGTTCAGTTAATTACAAAAAAAATTGGTGCTGCCCAAATGAAAAGATAGGAAATCTCACTTTTCTCCGCATCTCAGCCCAAGCGCTGGCTCAGAGAGTGTCTCTCCAGTTGGAACATCTTCCACTGGCAGAAGAAAACAGAAGACGAGGAAGAAATGCCAGCAGGGCCGGCACTGGTAGGGTGGCGGAAAATAATAATATATAAATATATATATATATTATTATATATAATATTATATATTTATATATATATATATATATATATATATTTAAAATTCTACAACTCTCGATTTATTGTGATGTACCTAAACATGCATGTCCCTAGGTCAAAGGTCTACACTAGTGTAATAGGGTGCATCCGATTTGAAACAATGTCATTTTTGACCCAAGTCTAATTGAAAATCTCCATAAAAATCAATTCTAACCCTAAATTGGGTTTTGGTGTAGAGTACGGGGTTGTTACTGTGTTTTAAGGGGTTAATTCCCTTTTTGGCATTACTTCAGGCCTAATGGTGCTCTAGGCCTCACGTCTGTCCCAGGAAAATATCAATCCCAGGAAGACATTACTTCTGGGTTCTCTAGCTTACCCCAATGTGACGAGAACCAGAGGTGGTATCGAACCTGGTGTGCAACAGCCAGCGTCATGCCTGACATCACGTCTGGTTCCTATAGGTCACCTCTAAGCAAAAAAACAAACAAACATGATGTTGAACAACCAACATCATCTCTGACATCATTTCTGGTTCTTCTAGGTCACCCCTAGGTCATGAGAACCAGAGGTGATATCAGACAGGGTGTGCAACATCCAACGTCATCTCTGACATCATTTCTGGTTCCTCTAGGTCACAAGAGCCAGAGGGGTTATTGGACAAGGTGTCCAACATCCAACATCATCTCTGGCATCATTTCTGGTTCCTATAGATTACCTTCTGGTCATGAGAACCTGAGGTGATGTTGGCCAAGACAAGCAACATTCAGTGTTATCTCTGACATCACTTCTAGTTCCTTGAGGTCATAAGAGCTAGATGTGGTGTTCAACATCCAACATCATCTCTAACATAAGTTCTGCTTTCTATAGATCACCCTTAGGGTATCAGAACCAGAGGTCATATCAGACAGGGAGTGGAACATCTCTGACATCACTTCTGGTTCCTCTAGGTTACCTCTAGTTAATAAGAACCAGAGAGGATATTGTATCCAGTGCGCGACATCCAACATCATCTCTGACATTATTTCTGGTTTCTGTTGGTCACCCCTAGTTTACGAGAACCAGAGGTAATATCAGTCAGGGCATGCAACCTTGAACATCACCTCTGTCACTTCTGATTCTTCTAAGTTACCTCTAGCTCATAAGAACCTGAGGGGATATTGTACCCAGTGTGCAACATCCAACATCATCTCTGACATCACTTCTGGTTCCTCTAGGTTACCTCTAGCTCATAAGAACCTGAGGGGATATTGTACCCATTGTGCAACATCCAACATCATCTCTGACATCATTTCTGGTTCCTGTTGGTCACCCCTAGTTTAGGAGAACCAGAGGTGATATCAGACAAGGCGAGCAACCTTCAACGCCATCTCTGACATCACTTTCAGTTTTCAAAACGTATGTGTAACCCAAAGAAACCAGAAGTGACTTTGGACATCAAGGAATGAAGTGGAGGGAAAGGTCAATTAAGCCTAAAAATTTCCTAAAAACTCTAACTCTAGTTTAGAGATATGGTTATAGAAACAAAAATTTAGGTTTGGGAATTTTTTCACAAGTTTGGTCAAGCTAGTGGTGAAACACAATTCTACTTGTCCATTGTTTGGTGACCATTGTTCCCGTATTCATCCATATTTCTTATCATTTACTCCTCAGCCATCTTCTTGGGATCTTATCGAATGTCTTACGAAGAAATTAAGAACATTATCTTAGAAGTAGATGAAAACAAATTGTCTGAATCTTTAATTCAGGTATGTTTTCATGTAAGAAGACCTTCCCAATGATTCTAGAAGGATGTTTTGTGCCTTGTCTTTTTTTTTCGTTTATGAAGGTTATCCAAGTAATTTCACAGTATTGACCACATACTTGGTTACTATGGTTATTGTAGTGTGCATCATGTCCTTGCATTAATATGTTGACTTACAGACGCGGAACACCGCTCTTAGATAATATTACATTCTTGACTAGCATCCTGCCGAGCTTGTAGATCGTGTGAAGAATAAAAAGTTTTTGACTTCAGCGTAGGTCTTGGGCTCTTTGGTGTTGCCATAGAAAATGAACCTAAGATCCACCCTCTATCTTTACGTCCATTTGACATCCATTGCTGGTTACATTATTACATTGGTTGATCTCATTGCACACAGGACCATTATATCTAATTTTTTTTTTTTTGTAAATCATCAAAAAATAGACCCTATTAGTAAGTGATTTCCTCAAAGTATTGTAACGCTTCCAATTTAGGTTAATGTTAGATTTCTACCTATGTTTTAGTCATTTGGATTGTATAAGCCTAAAATAAATTTTGGCAAAAAAACAGTGAAAAAAAAAAAAAAAAAAAAACACCCTAACCCTTACTTGGGGTTAATGGTTTTATGGTGTCTTAGATAATAACTTTCCTTTCTATAGTGTTGCCCCAACGGAGGAATCTTGTAGCAGGATGTCGACCGTCATGTCTGATATAACTTCTGATTTCCATAATATAAGATAATATAACATAGGGAAACCAAAAATGACGCCGATAGAGATGTCGGAGCAGAAGTGATGCCATGTCGAGAGTGACGTAGAACCGAGAGTCAAAAAAAGAAATAAAGGACACAGGTATCCTTAAAGGGGTTTTGCCACGAAGTAAAATTGACGTGTGAAGATTGCAAATTGAATAATAATAAACATTTTCACCTTTCATCATTATTAAAAATTCTGCACTGTTTTTGGTTTAGTTGCTCCTTTAGTGATCCATTGTTTACAGCTCGTCTCCAGGGGATAACGACCAGGCTGAGAGAGCTCTCAGTACTGGTCGCACAGCTCAGACTCCCTCTCCTTCTCAGGCAGCTACTGAGTTGTCAAACCCCAGGTGCTGTCATTCTGCTCCCGTCCTCTCTTCTCCTTAGTAATTAGTCAAACAGTGCAAATAAATAAAAAAGAAACCACAATCAGGTCTGTGCATTGATAAAGAGAAATAAACAACAACACAGGTTTGGATCCTGCAGGGATTTGAACCGAGGACCCTTGTGCCTGGAGGCAAAAACTTTAGCTCTCAGCTACTCACAGCTTTATGCATAAACAGACCTTTCTTTGACTAAAGAGAGAAAAGGTCTGGTGATGTCATCCTGCTGGGTCACATGATAGGCAATTCAAACAAATCACACACGCCCCCTTCTGAGCACACAGAGCTGCAGAGCTGGATGCAGGAGGTATGAAATGAGATTGTGGCAAAACCCCTTTAATAATAGGTGCATGCTTCAAACCTTAGTCCATAAGTCATCACAGTGCAAAACAGAGATCCAGGCAGCACTCCAATGAAGTGGTTTATTTCACCCAAATGTGCAACGTTTCAGCTCGTACACACTTGAGAGAGGCTCGTGTTGGAGTGAAATATTGCACCTTTGGGTAAAATAAAGCGCTTCATTGGAGTGCTGCCTGGATCTCTGCTTTACATTGTGATGACTTAAGGACTAAGGCTTGGAGACGTGCACCTATTATTAAGGTTACCTGTGTTCTTTTTTTTGACTCTTGGTTCTACGTTGCTCTCGACATGGCATCACTGGATCTTTTTTGCTTTATAGGTCCAAGAGTGACGCTGAAAGGTAACTTGATCCTTGAAATACTGTAAAAAAGACTCTAATCTTGGAGGGGTTGTCTCACTACATTGATTCCTGTCACCTCAGTCCTGTTTTCGTGGTTTCACTTTGAATTCAGGGGCGTGTTTACTGGCTTCCACTAGGCTGCAGTAGATGCCAGGACTGTAGCTATAGCAACCAGTGCTGGCAGCCTTTCTACCCCAGTTCAGGGTTGGGTGAGGAAAAATTTGGTGTGCACCTCTTCATAAATTTGTTGCATTCTACTCTTGTTGCCTTATGTGAAATGTTGGTCAATGTAAACCATGTGTGTTTTACTAGTTCATTATTTTCAAACTTCTCCCAGCAGTACCTTGTGTGGACTAGTGTTGATCGAACTGTTCTAGAATAGTTAAGTTCTAGTAGAACTTCTTGAATGTTTAGAACTCGAACCGAACATTTTTCTGTTTGTTCAAGTAAAGTTCTAGTTCGACACGCCATTTTCATTTTTTTTTTCTGCATCTTTCTGCACTTTCTCCATCCAATCACCTTTCTGCACTTTCTCCATCCAATCACCTTTCTGCACTTTCTCCATCCAATCACCTTTCTGCACTTTCTCATCACACTTTTCACTCTTGGCTCCATCCAATCACCTTTCTGCACTTTCTCCATCCATTCACCTTTCTGCACTTTTCCATCAATCACCTTGCTGCACTTTCTCCATCCTATCAGCTTTCTGCACTTTCTCCATCCACCTTTCTGCATCTGGCTCCATCCAATCACCTTTCTGCACTTTCTCCATCCATTCACCTTTCTGCACCTTTGGCGGCCATGCAATCAATGCAGAGCACAGAGAAGTGTCAAAAACGTCATCACTGAGGTGTAAGGCTCTCATTGGCTGCTAAAATCACATGTTATATATATTTCACTGTATTACCTTGTGAACGCCATTTTCAGCTCACTCTCTGTACTGTACAGACTGCTCTTAGTAAGACAGCATTTTCCTCTCCATAGACAGCAATAGTTAGGGAGTTTGGTATTGCTGGCTGCATCTTTCCCACACCCAGAAGCTGTTATTTGGTGACATTTTCAGGCTCACCTAACGCCTAACCCTCATATACATGGATATATATTATACAGAGAGCTTGGATTTGCTAAAACATACTCAGTGCCCAAAAGTTCTGTTTTTGCAGTCTTGGGAGTTCAGTAATCGTATAACACACCATCTCCAAATCTCCTATGTGTCAAAGGGTCTTTTGGGCCCCCTCAGGATGCAGGGTCCCATGGCAGCTGCTACCGCTGCACCTCCTATAGCTACGCCCCTGCTTGCAAGCTGTCCTCATCTTTTCAGTTCGCCATTGAAAGGAATGAAGTATTTTAGCCTCTGTCCCTCTTAGAGCCAAATTTTCTTCACTAAGTTGTTCCCTGTATCCAGTTTACTGTTATGGATGATAATTCCAGCTTCTCCTCACCTGTATAGGTATAAAAATTAATCAGAACATCTTCTCCCATTGACTTTAATGGGGTTCTAGTTCGAATAGAACTTTGACCGAACTCACAAAAGTTCGAGGTTCTAATCGAATTAGAACTTTTTACTGTTCGTTCAACACTAGTGTAGACCATTATCAGTGAGCCAAACTATATGAACTTCAGAGCAGTAGCTATAGGGGGTGCAGAGATAACAGCTGCTACCGGGCCCTGGTGGGGGAGAGGACACAAAGGCCCTTTTGCCACATAAGAAGACACCAGTATAATAAATAGCGCATTGTAGGTGGGGAATCTTTTATACATTTTTCATTGGAGCCTAAGAGATGGTAGTTGAGCCTTTGCTTCAGATTGACACATTGTACAGTCCATACTCTTCACTGATACATTGTAGCAAATGATGAAGAGGTTTGTGTATCTGTATTTAGCTTTCGGAGGCTTGCTCCCCTGTAGCTGCTGCTCTCACACAGTCTGTAGGGGCGGCTGTAAATCCCAAAGTTTATTAACTCATATTATAGAATCTACCGGAGAGGTGTTAATTCACGGCTTGTGATTATTTCTTATTGGAAAAGCTTGACCTGGAGAAATACAATCAGTCTGGACGACCATTTAATTATCTGGGCGGCCGATATTGATGCGGCTGCCGAGCACAATAGACAGATATCGATTCACAAGTCATTGTTAAAAGTTTTTGATTCATACAGAACCGATATCCATCAATGAGTCCGGTGTAACCGCGCCATGGAAGGACTTCATATAGAGAGCAAGAATTATCCCCCAGTAAAAGAATTATAGCAGAACTGGTGAAAATCAGCGAATAACCCTCAATGGATGTCCGCAGACTAAAACTACTACAGAACTACCCCAAACAGTAGCTCATATAGGGCAGTATTATAGCAGTTATATCCTTGTACATAGAGGGCAGTATTATAGTAGTTATATTCTTGTAAATAGCAGCAGTATTATAGTAGTTATATTCTTGTACATAGGAGCAGTATTATAGTAGTTATATTCTTGTACATAGCGGCAGTATTATAGTAGTTATATTCTTGTACATAGGGGGCAGTATTATAGTAGTTATATTCTTGTACATAGGGGCAGTATTATAGAAGTTATATTCTTGTACATAGGAGGCAGTATTATAGTAGTTATATTCTTGTACATAGAGAAGTATTATAGTAGTTATATTCTTGTACATAGGGGCAGTATTATAGTAGTTATATTAATTTACGTATAGAAGTATTATAGAAGTTATATTCTTGTACATAGTGGGCAGTATTATAGTAGTTATATTCTTGTACATAGAGAAGTATTATAGTAGTTATATTCTTGTACATAGGGGCAGTATTATAGTAGTTATATTCTTGTACGTAGAGAAGTATTATAGTAGTTATATTCTTGTACATAAGGGGCAGTATTATAGTAGTTATATTCTGTACATAGGGAGCAGTATTATAGTAGTTATATTCTTGTACATAGGGGCAGTATTATAGTAGTTATATTCTTGTACATAGGGAGCAGTATTATAGTAGTTATATTCTTGTACATAGGGGACAGTATTATAGTATTTATATTCTTGTACATAGGGGGCAGTATTATAGTAGTTATATTCTTGTACATAGGGGCAGTATTATAGTAGTTATATTCTTGTACATAGGGGCAGTATTATAGTAGTTATATTCTTGTACATAGAGGAAGTATTATAGTAGTTATATTCTTGTACATAGGGGGCAGTATTATAGTAGTTATATTCTTGTACATAGAGGAAGTATTATAGTAGTTATATTCTTGTACATAGGGGCAGTATTATAGTAGTTATATTCTTGTACATAGGGGGCAGTATTATAGTAGTTATATTCTTGTACATAGGGTCAGTATTATAGTAGTTATATTCTTGTACATAGGAACAGTATTATAGTAGTTATATTCTTGTACATAGGGGGCAGTATTATAGTAGTTATATTCTTGTACATAGGGGGCAGTATTATAGTAGTTATATTAAAGATAAATAATACCACAGCACTCATTTGTGTATATGCTTATCAATTTAGATATTTTATATAGTAAATGTAGTAATGTACACAATCTGGTTACAGAGAGCGTGTTTCCATACAGAAATGGGTGATCATATATTAACCATATATAATTCATATAGCGTATGGCTTGAGGAGATCCTGTCCATGTGGAACGTTTCGGCTGATACCACAGCTTTTCTCATCCGGATCACTTATAGGTAGTATAGGAAGAAACAACAAGTGTATGGAACACTGAATGAGATAGGGGAAAATATCTGGTCGGAACGGGACCTCTGGTATGGTATTGGTGGTCCTCCGCACACTGGCCGCTACATGCGCCGTCTCCCTTCTGAGCCACATTACCAGTTATATTCTTGTACTTAGAAGGCAGTATCGTAGTAAAATTACTAGTATGCTTAGTAAGTGGTCATATTATATTACTTTTTAAATATTTAACTTTTCCTTTGAATACATTACCATTTACCTTTTGTTATAACTTTTTTTTATGTCTTTTGCGTCACTGAGGGTTGTATTATTTTGTCTAGAATTAATTTACCATGCGGCGATGTCCTAAAAATGGCTGCCCTGTCTTATTTTCCCGGACCTCAATGTCTTGTTAGATGTGAGGTGCATGGTATTACGGTTACATCTATCTTCTATTCGCATTCACCTTCCACCCAAAAGAAAACCTTCTGAGGAATCTCCTAATTCCTGTGAGTCCGGTGTCAGCACCGGCTTCAGCCTTCTTCGTCTTAGCAGACGCACGTGTTCTCTGTTTGAGTCCAGCTTACTCTCTGTTGTCAGGCTTAATATTTCTTCCAATTCACAATGAAAAGGAAACAGATAGATGAAGGTAATTAAATTGTCAGCCTGACAGGGATGGACTATATTTTACTGATAACTTGTTTCATCTTACAACCAAAAAAAAAAAAATTCAATTACTTTGCGTTCAGCCCGGAGGATCCAGGGAAGGCTTTAGGTATCGCAGCATAAATAGCGACTGTATCTTATTACTCTCTGCCCTGTTTTATGTCACATAATTGGTTGTTTTCTATAACTGATATACATTTCCATTACTTGGATGGATTGAAGTATAGTAATGGGCATGAGTGCATTGCACTGTAAGTCATATATACTGTGAGGACAGTTGCAGGTCTTTGCACCATAGAGTTAACACAAAGGGCTTTTACCTTGCGAGAGACGACCGACTTTGCTGCTTCTGGAGAACTTCTAATCCCAACACTAATGTTATGTTATGTATCAGCCTAAAAATACAAGGAAAGACCCCCCCCCCACCCCCTCATGATTGTCTGTAGGGACAGAAATACCCCCAACTTAGATAAATGCAGAAACCCCCAACTCCTATATTATTTACCCCATTCTTTAATACACCCCAATCTATATTTGCACCAGATATTTACTGCTATTTAGTGTTTAGATTTGGGTCAATCGCTGATTTGACCACAAGCTGAGCAATTCAATTGAGGTCAGCCTCAATCAAATTCTGGCTAAAATGAGCGAAAAAATGTATTTTTTCCCTAACCCAAGTTTGGGAGGGTTCAAGATTTCAACAGGGTCAACATATTATTCTACAGCACTCCTGGTGGGGCATCACCTATAGTGACATAGGCTGAATTGGATGGACGTCTGTCTTCTTTCGGCCTTACAAACTATGTAACTATTATAACCATAATGCCTTGTGATATGAAGATACTGCATGGAGTGCAAAAGGCAATTTCGAATCTCCACACGCCTATATAGGCGCTCTACCTAAGGAGAGATTTTCCCTTTCTGAGCTACTCATTGCCTCCCAACAAGCCAGCCAGCATCGCTCTGCTCTGCACTGATGAGGGATAAAACCCCGAAACAGGTGTCTGCAGATGGGTGATGCTGGCTTAGCTAATATCCCTTTTGCTTTCCAAAGAATCAGTGGGTCAAAAGCAAATTGAGGATTTGTTATATACAATAGAAGGCGCTTGAGCTTCTCAGCTCCTTTCCCATAATGCCCTGTGATATGCAGATGCTGCATGGAGTGCAAGAGGCAATTTCGAATCTCCACACGCCTATATGGCGCTCTCCGTAAGGAGAGATTTTCCCTTTCTGAGCCACTCATTGCCTCCCATCCAGCCACGCCAGTATCGCTCTGCTCTGCACTGATGAGGGGCAAAACCCCGAAACAGCTGTCTGCAGATGAGTGATGCTGGCTTAGCTAATATCCCTTTTGGTTTCCATAGACTCAGTGGGTCAAAAGCAAAATGATAATTTGTTACATCCAATAGAGGGTGCTTTAGCTTCTCAGCTCCTATCCCATAATGCCTTGTGATATGTAATTATGTAACATACTATAAGGGCTGGTCCCCACGGCACCGGTTACTTGTCGATTTTTCAGCAGGGTTGCGGTTTTACAAACCGTCTGAAAACTGACAAGCAACACTCCCCCATAGACGTCTATGGGAAATCCATGCAGCCGTCCCCACTGCACGGATTTTGCACCGGACAGTACTTTAGACCACCGGCGGTCCGAAAAACTTAGGACACGTTCATTCTTCCGCCCGGTTTTCAGGCAGAACATGAACATGTGGGTGTGAAGGGGGAGGGCTTGAATCTGCAAACAGTGGACCAAAGCCGTCCCCCTGCGTGCCACAAACAGACCAAATACCGGTCGGCATTTCCGATCGGTATTTGGTCTTTGCCGTGTAAACGCACCCTAACAATTACTTTAACTGTTGCCTCTTACGTTGCTCAGATAGGTTCCCGTTTGGTTGAACCAAACAGCACAAACTTTTTCTGTAACCCTAACCATATCCCTAAAAGTAGCCATAACCCTAATGAGTGAGAGCAAATAGGAAGCTTATTAAGAGCGCGGGCACGAGAACCTGTCAAAGAAACAGCAACAGTCACAATAAGATGAAGGTAAATGATACACGGCAATTCAATTCCTTATTAAAAATAATAAAATAATAAAATGTATTAATTGAAGTAATCACACAAAAATATCATTCAGCACCGGCAAAGAGAGAGACACACCGTGTTCCTGCTTACGTGTTTCAAGCAGTATTCCTCCTCTCTTACTCATAGCAACATCTAAACTGAATAACCACATTCTTATGGGAAAGGAGCGGAGAAGCTCAAGCGCCCTCTATTGGATGTATCCTTAACTTGCTTTTGTCCCACTGAGTCTTTTGAAAGCGAAAGGGATATTAGCCAAGCCAGCATCACCCATCTGCATACAGCCGCTTCGGGGTTTTGCCCCTCATCGGTGCAGAGCAGAGTGTACTGGCTGGTTGGGTGGGAGGCAATGAGTGACTCAGAAAGGGGAATATTTTGTATTGACTTTTTGCCCTCCACTAAGCATCTGCATATCAAAGGGCACTTAAGCTTCTCAGCTCCTTTCCCACAATGCCTTGTGATATGCAGATGCTTAGTGGAGGGCAAAAAGACAATTCAAATCTCTACACACCTATATGGTGCTCTCCCCAAAGAGAGATGCCCCCCCCCTTCTGAGCCACTCATTGCCTCCCACCCAGCCAGCCAGTATCACTCTGCTCTGCACTAATGAGGGGCAAAACACCGAAACAGCTGTATGCAGATAAGTGATACTGACTTGGCTAATATCCCTTTTGCTTTCTAAAGATTCATTGAGTCTCAAGCAAATTGAGGAATTGTTTCATTCAATAGCGGGCGCTTGAGATTATCAGCTCCTTTCCCATAATGCCTTGTGATATCCAGATGCTTAGTGGAGGGCAAAAAGACAATTAAAAACTCCACACACCTACATGGTGCTCTCCCCAAGGAGAGATATTCCCCTTTCTAAACCACATTCTTATAAATGTAAAACACACAAGTCACTCATTCAAGCATTAACTGAAAACTTACCAGACAAGGCAAATCATGAGATTACGCCTCGGACGCTAGCTGGCAACCAGAGAGACGGTCTGTTCCAGCTTCCGGATATGCACCCTGACATACAGAGGGCAGGTACTGGAATTGCCCATAGTATCCTGCGCATGCGGCCTACAGAGGAGCATAGACAGTTGGAATACCAAGCGGTAATATATAGATATTAAATACATGCAAAAATAGTGATAGTCTGTAGCGAAAAAGATAAACTACGTCTATTCTGCACACGGAACTAGAAAGACAAATAAGAAAAAATAATGAATGGAAAAGGAAGAAGTGAATTCTTAAATTACTAGAAAGAAAAAAATGAGAAAAAATACATGTTTGCAAGAAATCAGTAATGAAACTAAATTTCACATCTGAGACTCAAACCTTTGGGGGAAAATAGTATCTAGCATAGAAGCATTGTGATCCAAAATACCTCCCCTGTGCCCTTAAACCCTCGACCCATATCCCCTCCTCTTCGCCTGGCTTAAAGGGCATCTTCGATGGCCAAACACTTTTGCCAGTTGCTGCAATCAACAGTTGGGGTTCCCTTATTAGCCTGGTTAGGTTTGATTTATTCCGTATAGTGTTTAATGTCATTAATATGTTCCACTATGCTTGCTTTGAATTTCCTAATTGTATATCCAACATAGTAAAGTTGGCAGGAGCTGCATACGGTGACATAATCTATATATTAGGAATTACAATTCATGTATCGTCGTATAGGAAATTAGCCGTAATTAGTTGGAGTTTAGATTTGTATGGGATGTTATAGGTTTAGTTATTGTTCCATGGCGCTCACAGTGTGTGGTCACTTCCGGTACTAAGTCAAATGTCCCGACGAGCGTCACTTCCAGTTATCATATGCCCATCAGTGGAGTGCAGTTGATTCTGGGGCCCACCAGTGGAGTTCGTTTTTGGGGCCAGCAGTGGAGTTGATTCTGGGGGTCCACCAGTGGAGCTGATTCGTCTAGTCTGCCAATGGAGTTGGTTCTTGGGGCCCACCAGTGGAGTTGGTTCTTGGGGCCCACCAGTGGAGTTGGTTCTTGGGGCCCACCAGTGGGTTGGTTTCTTGGGGCCCACCATGGAGTTGGTTCTTGGGGCCCCCGAGTGGAGTTGGTTCTTGGGGCCCCCCAGTGGTGTTGGTTCTTGGGGCCCACCAGGGGAGTTGGTTCTTGGGGCCCACCAGTGGAGTTGGTTCTTGGGGCCCACCAGTGGAATTGATTCTTCTAGTCCACCAATGGAGTTGGTTCTTGGGACCCACCAGTGGAGTTGGTTCTTGGGACCCACCAGTGGAGTTGATTCTTGGGGCCAACCAGTGAGTTTGATCTTGGGCCCACCAATGGAGTTGGTTCTTGGGCCCACCATGGAATTGAGTTCTTCTAGTCCACCATGGAGTTTCTTGGGACCCACCAGTGGAGTTGGTTTTGGGACCCACCAATGGGGTTGGGTTCTTGGGACCCACCAGTGGAGTTGGTTCTTGGGACCCACCAGTGGAGTTGATTCTTGGGGCCCACCAGTGGAGTTGATTGTTGGGTCAACCGGAGTTGGTTCTTGGGGCCCACCAGTGAAATTGATTCTTCTAGTCCACCAATGGAGTTGGTTCTTGGGACCCACCAGTGGAGTTGGTTCTTGGGACCCACCAGTGGAGTTGATTCTTGGGACCCACCAGTGGAGTTGATTCTTGGGACCCACCAGTGGAGTTGGTTCCTGGGACCCACCAGTGGAGTTGATTCTTGGACCACCAGTGGAGTGATTCTTGGGGGGGAAACCCACCGGGGAGTTGGTTCTTGGGGCCCACCATGGAGTTGATTGTTGGGTTCAACGGATTTGGGGTTCTTGGGGCCAACCGTTAAGGGTTTTTTGTTTTGGGACTGGGGCCCACCCTGCAGCTACTGTACCTGGCTCTTATACTCTACCTCTTGTTTTCTAACTATTTTCCTCTTCCTTTCTGCTTTTCATTCAGTTTATAAGAAACTCCATTCCTGCCATTCTCAGGGGCCCACCGGGGGTTTCCTCTATTCCCTATGGGCCAGTTCGAGCCTGGACATATGATGCTAGTCGTCGACTTTGTTTACCCAGTTACTTACTGTATAATATGCCCCCATTGATTTATCTTTACCCTAGTTGCTTTTTTTGTATCCTGGCTGCAGTTAGTTTTCCCCAGTGACCTACGATTTATTTACCACTGTTCCTTTTTACCCCAATCACAGTTATTATTCCCTTTGTGACCCACAGTATAGTTACCCGTTACTTTTTTACCCTATTAACTGATAATTTATCGACAGTGACCTACAGTATACTTATCCAAGTTACTTTTTTACCCAATTACGTTAATTTCCCATTGACCAAAATTTTTTACCCCCTGTTATATTCTCACCCCGTCACAATGAATATACCCCTAGTGACCTTCAGTATAGTTACCCAAGTTACTTTTTTTTTTATTTTTGACCCCAGTTTCAGTTAATATACTTCCCGTGACCTACAGTATACTTTTGCCAATTCTATCAAACTATCTATCAATATATATAAAAATTTTTATAAAATATAAATATTTTATATATAAAAAAAATTATATATATTTTAATATATTATTAAAATAATTTTATTTTTATTATAATTAAAATATATTAATATTTTTAAATTATATTATAAAAATAAAATTTTATTACTAATTTATTTAACAAAAAATTTATTTTTATTATTTTTTTTTTTACCCTGGCTACAGTTAATATACTCCGATGACCTTCAATGTATTTACCCTTAATAACCTATGATTGTGACCTACAATACATTTATCCCAGTTACTGCTTCACCCCAGCTACAGGTCGTATACCCCTGTGACCTATATCTACCCCACATACACTCAGTAACCTTCAGTTATGACCTTAGATGACCTCCAGATAATATGGGCTAGCCACTTGTAATATCACCTATTGTGCCTCTCCGATACCTCCTCTGGGCACCTGAAAAGCCCAATAAGTTTCTTCATGAAGAAAACGAGGAAACTTTCCCCCTTCTCTGTAAGTGAAGCAGATTGCAGCCTTAAAGCACACAGCCGTCATTCCCTTCTGTTTTCAGCTCCTTTCACGGAGGCTTTTTCTTCATATCCAGCTGCATTTAAAGTATTTTACTTTTTATCAAATGGAAAAAGCCAGCATGCATCCCTCATCCCGGCAGTGTGATTAAATACTTAATCTTAACACTTAATCATACTTTTAAGAGCAGTTGAGTAACTGTAGAAAATAAGAACTTCTTTGAAGAGCATAAATACACGTCTCCGGCTCCAGCGAGGAACAAAGAGGACAAAATACCAAATAAATAAGAATCAAAAACCACCAAAAGAAAAAGTGCCGCAGTCTTTGTGCAGAATTTCACTTGAAGTAGATTAGGTGACAAATTACAGGGGTGAAACGTGACCATCTAAGCTACTGAACCTGGGGGCTGAAGGGGTTGTTTGGTTCCATAAAATTATGGTTTAAAGGGGTGTCCCCACCATAGACATAGTTGACATGATGTCTAGGATATGTCATCAAAGTCTGATAGGGGCAGATTCCACGTCTGGGACCTGCAGCTATCTCGGGAATAGCCCAGAATAGAGAGTTGATCACACGTACACATGACTCTCCATTCTGTTCTATGGAAGTTCTAAGTAAGAACACACATTCCACTCCCCTGTACTGGGAACTCCCATAGAACAGAATGGAGAGCACACCACTCCCCTGTACTGGGAACTCCCATAGAACAGAATGGAGAACACAAGCGCTTCCCCTTTACTGGGAACCCCATAGAACAGAATGGAGAGACACCATCCCCCTGTACTGGGAACCCCCATAGAACAGAATGGAGAACACAGCGCTCCCCTTACGGAATCCAATAGAACAGAATTGGAAAACACAGCACTTCCCCTGTACTGGAAATCCCAAATAGAACAGAATGGAAAACACAGCGCTCCCTGTACTGGAAATCCATAGAACAGAATGGAGAAACACGACTCCCCTTACTGGATTCCCTAATAAAACACAGGAATGGGCCCCACGAACAAAAAAACCCTCCCCTTACTGGGAATCTCCCATAGAACAAAATGGAGGAACACAGCACTCCCCTGTACGGGGAACTCCCATACAACAAAAATGGAGAACACCGTCCCCCTGTACTGGGAACTCCCATAGAAAAAAAGAATGGAGAAACACAGCGCTCCCCTGTACTGGAAACTTCCCATACAACAGAATGGGGGAACACATGCCTCCCCTTTCCCGGGAACTCCCATAGAACAGAAAGGGAGAGAACACAGCGGCTCCCCTGTACTGGGAACTCCCATAGAACAGAATAGAGGGAACACAGCGCTCCCCTGTACTGGGAACTCCCATAGAACAGAATAGAAAGTCATGTGCAACTCTGACCGGCTCTCCATTCTGAGCTGTCACTTTTGGGTGCCCATTTCTGAGATAGGTGCAGCTCCTAGAAGTTGGCACTTATCAGATTTTGATGCTGTATCCTCTCGATATTCCATTAAAGTCTATAGTGGGAAAATCCATTTAATGGATCCCGAGTGGAGAAAAACAATGATTAGAGAACAGGGCCGTGGTCCATCGTGGCCCCCGATCATCCTTCCCATGATCGCAAGGGGCCAATTGATTGCCATAGCAGCCAGGTCCTAATGAAGGCCTCTGTAGCTGCCATGTTACCAATCCTCTTATACCCTGCCATATCAGTACTGCCGTAGATAGTAAAAGTGATCACATTTTGAAGTTCTCTAGGGCGACTAAAGGTTATAAAAAAAAAAAAAAAAAAAATGTAAAACAGACCCTTTTACCATCTAAAAAACAAACACTGTAACTGATAAACATCTTTGCTATTTTCATGTTCAGAAAAGTCTGATTTAACCCAAGATCATGATATTTATGCCATAAGGGGAGCGCCTTAAAAAAAATACCCATCACCAGAATTGTGGGGGTTTTTTTTTGGTTCTCCCACCTCCCAGAAAAAAAATGGAATAAACAAGGATCAAAAAGTCGCCTACAGTCCAAATTGGATCCAATAAAAGCTAGACTTCACCCTGCAAAAAACAAACTATTGCATAAATCTATCAGAGGATAAAAACTGCTATTGGTAATGCAAATCGCGGCAAATAGCATAGCATTGGTAGTGTATGTAATGCGCCTATCGAGGCGCATTGCGAATGGGAGCAAAACATATCATTACTATTTTTTATGTATGGCCTCAGTGGGCCATTGGGGCGAGATTAAAAAATCTGGGGGTGCAACTCAGGTTTTTGGTTCATTAAATAAGTGTAAAGGCCCCCAAAAGTCCGACCCTATCAAAAATTGGCGTCGGGGTTTATCCCTTTGCAAAAGTAAACTAACACGCCTAAAAAAGATGCACTGTGCACCTCCATAACGAAATGCGCCTATTGAGGGACATAAACAATCTTACAAGTGTATATGGTTTTGCGCATTGACATTTTACAAGTATTGTTTGGTGCATTTCATATACAATGATAACTATGCGCCTCCCCGGGGGTGGCCTAATAGGGCATTATACTCTCCAATGAAATGTTTTTTTGCCGCGTTAGTGCAATTTGCAGCACAAAGCATAACATTGAAAGGGGTATGTAATGCCCCCTCGAGGCAAAACGGAATGGGGGCGCATGCTTATCATTATTATATGAAATGCCCTAACACATACTTTTAATGCGCCTAACACAATACACTGTTTGATGTGTTATGCCCTCAATAGCCATTTTGTTTGGAGGGGCACAGTGATAATTTTAGGCGCACAAAAAAGTTCTTCCCATATTAAAGCCCTATTTGTGTACGACAGTTCTTTACATCCAAAATATGGCGTCAAAAACTTTTAGCGCAATATAAAAAAAAACGGTGCTGGCATTTCGGCAAATGTCCCCAGTGTATGGAGGCCAAAGTGCATCATTTTTAGGCGCATTACAAATTTTTCCCTGCCCCGGCTATAATACGTCTAGTTTTTTGGGGTACACAGTTCATTTTCATCGAGAAAATGGCGTCAAAAATTTTTTATGTGCAAAATAGACCA
>JAODAL010041094.1:0-36236 GCA_025379985.1 Phyllomedusa bahiana
GCTAGGAGTTGGCAAACCTCCGCCGGGGGAGAGGAGTCAAAGGGGGCCCCCTTGTCTTCCCCCGGAGCCCCCGCAAGGCAGGACGGGCCTGCTGCAGGAAATCCCCCAGGTCGTACCCCATGGGGGACCCGCGGTGACAGCCAAAAGGGGTAGCGCGACACGGGCCGACCGGAGTGGAACAGGAGTAGGAGGAAAACGGAGGTAGAACCAGAGTGGGCAGGAGGCTAGGCGGGCGACAAGGCGGGGGGAAAAAACGTAGGGGTATGCAACCTCAGAGAATGTACAAACGAGACAAACGTTGCTAACGCAGGGCCCAAAAAGGTGCCAAAGGGCTTAGGTAAAAAGGAACACCAATTAGGTTTTCCCCCTTAAAATTAAGAAGTTGCTCGGCCCCCTCTGTGGGCCGGGCCCGGATAGGCGGGCAGAAGCAGAGACGCCACACGCGCTGAAGGGGGGAAAGCAGGATGGGGCCCAGGTGAGTAGCAGCACAGCGAGGCATGCGAGGCGGCGTCCCGGGGGTGGGGGCGCCCAGCCGCGGAGGGGAGGCCCGGGGCCAGGGGCGCGCTAGCCGCGACCCGGGGCACGGACCGCAACGCAGGGGTGTTAACTCAGTGTGGGGTTTAAAAATAGCTATCATTTCTTTATATTTTTTTGCATGATTTTTCCCCCACTTTGTAATTTTGGTGATCTGTGTCTTTTTCTTTCCCCCATTCGGGGGAGTCTAAAAATTCCCTTTAATTTTTTAAATTGAAGAGATAGCTTCCTTCACCCCCAAGGGTTTCCCCAAGAATAAACCCCTGTTTCCCTTGGACTGGTTCTCTATTTTTAAAAACCAATTGAGTTCCTTTCCTTAACAAGGGGGTTTAAACAAGGTTATTCTGTAAGTAGTTTTACCATTTTTGTTTTCTGTTTAGTGATTTGTGGGTTTTACCCCCAGTCCTCCTGGTTTTCCCCACCCTATGCCCCCCCAGTAACCACAATTATCCCCCCAATGGTCACAGTCACACATATGTACTGTTTTCCACCTTGCACATGTATCGGTGATGCGTGTGTACCCCAAAGCATTTAAATTTTTTGGGTTCCACATTTGGCAACACCCAAAAAAATTCCCAAATTGAAATTTCCTCCCTGAGTACTGGAGGAATTATATCAAAAGGGGTCCCCCCCTTCTTTTTGTGTTGCTAATCCGGGGCGCCCAACACACCCAAATGAAAAAGATGTAATAAAGGATAAAAGATGCTTATATGATTTTTTGGCTGCAAACACTTTTTTGCATGTAAAGCATGCACCCATGGGGGTTTCCTTCAAGTCTCATGAGGTTGGGGTACCGGGAGAATTGGTATGGCCTTAAAATCTGGGCTCCAGAAAATTCTGATGTGTTTCTTTTTCACAAAAAATCCCCAGGTTTAGCTCTGTGTGCTGTGATCAAAATCTTTTTTTTGGAATGGAAAGAACACAAAAGCATGGGTTACTTTAAATTTCTTACACAAATTATAACATCTTTACAAGGTATCTTTCCCCCTGATTCAATGCTGTGAGGGTACCCCCCCAATCTGGTGGGCCTGAGAATAAATCTAAAAAGGGTGGGGCCATGGGCTTTTAAAGGGTGTTTCTGCAGAGTAAAAATGCAATGGATAGAATTTCGGGCCCAGGGGAGAAATTTTTTTCTTTGCTACTTTCAGTTTTTTTCTTCGAGGGGATTCATTCTTTCCACTTTCCCCGAGTTCTGCAGATGATATGGCGTGTGGGGCCCGGGGGTCAGCCCCTACTAGCTTCCAAAGTCTCTGGTTCTTTGCTGTTAATGAGGCCCTTTGGGTCGTTTCCCACCCCTCCGGAATTCCGAATCTGACACCAATTCTCAAAGTTTTTTCACAGTGATCCTGGAAACGGGGTAGGCTTGGCCATCCGAGAACAATCCACCCCATTTAGAACAAACTTGTATTTCTACTCTTGGGATTAAATGTGGTAAATCTGGATCCTTGGAAGAGGTCACTTTCTTGTGTGGTGGAGTTCCATTGCTGGGTATATTTATTGATTGAAGATATCATCGGGTTTGGGTTTCCCCTGTGGGTAGTCCCTGAGCCCATTGTACTACAGGGGATATAATCCCCTTGGTAAACAAAGTTTTTATCTTTTCCTCCATATCCATCTTGGTGTATCTCTGTTTCCCCCCTTCCCCCCAATCTTCCTTTCCTTCGGGCTTATTCGAGTTTGAAATTGTCTCAACAGGTTAACTTCTGAATTCAGTACATTTTGACCTTAGTTCTTCTCTTTTTCTTCGCCTGTATTCTTCTATTCTTCCCTTTCTTCCGTCTTCTTCTCTTCTTCATGTTTCTTCTTTCCTGTTCTGGTCAGTACATATACAGCCACTCCTGCTTCGTCTCGAATCACTGGAAGAAGAGCTGCGGCCTTTGCAGCCAGGTCTGTGTGGTAATTGCCTTTGCTTTTTCTGCTTATTTTTCCTGACTTTAATTTTCAAAAAGGGCCCCTTGAGTGGCAATTGGAGAGCATGGATCAAATTCTGAACAGTTTTTTTATTCTTGAAGGCTTCCCCAAACTGTCTGGAAACCTTGATGGGCCCCCTTCAGGCCCAAATTTTATGTGTACTCCCTACAAGGCGAGTTGGTGTATAGTTCACGTCTTTCCTTCGCGAGTTACAAACTTCAGTTAAAGCCCCCGGTTCGCTCTTGGGTGACATTTCCCAAGTAAAAAGCAGCCTTCACGGTTTCTTGCAAGGTAACCCCAGCAAATCCGTATGGAAAATCCCTTTATCATCCGCATATCTGGATCCATCTTGAAGAAGAATAATCTGGGTTCTCCAATTGATGCAGAGCAGTAGGAAGGGGGGAGGTTTTAGCCTCCCTTGTTCAGGGAGTCATGAAGAGATCATCTGTTGTAGTCTGATTTCAACCCTGGCTTGATCCCCATCTTCCCCCCCCTTGAAGAGGGAAACAGAGTGGCTGGGGTTTGGGGGAGTGCATCTCTTTAAGGGACATTTTTTAGGCATCAAAATGAGCATTTTAGGCGGGGGTAGCACTGTTTAGTGAGATGAGGGGGTGAGACTGTTTTAAAATCCCCTTTAAGATATGAGGACCAAATGGTAACAGGATGGGCCAAAAGAGGGCTTGAGTTTTTCAAAGGGCTTTGCAGCAATAAAGCTCTGAGGATGTAAGGGGAGTCCGCGCAACAGGATTAGCTTGCAAGAATTTTATCCCAAAAAGTTATGCGGGCTCCCTGTTTCTGGGCCAAAAACACCCGAAGGGGTCCCCCGGGGTTTAGAGAGGAAGAGATTGGAAGGTTTTGAGTAGTCTGGGGTTCCCCGAGCAGGAGCTTTTTAGGAAAGTTGTTTAAGGGTTCGAAAAAAGCCCTTTCCTCAGGTGAAGTTTTTTGGGGGGAAGAAAGTCCCGAAAAGATGTTAAAGGTATTAACAAGGCCCGGAAAATTAGGTACCTTGACGAAAAGAAAAAAATGAGGCCTAAAAAGGCCTGAAATTGTTTAAGAGTAGTTGGTGAAGAAATCCACACACAGCTTGCTTACGGTTTCAGAAGGTTTTAGTCCCTGCGAAAACAATGTTGAGGAATACAACTTTTTCCAACACCATTGGAGCTTGGACCTTGAAACTTTTCGTTTATGGAGCCCAAAAGTTAAGAAGCTCAAAGAGCTTGATTGACAGGTTGGAAACTTGGGCACACAGGGAATACACCACATTTGCAAAAACTTGGACTTCAGGGGTCCCCCGAACCCAAAGGGTTTGGGGAAGGACTGCAAAGCTTGTGTGAATTGGTTCGGAGAATTTTGAGCCCTTTAGGGCACTGGTCCAGTTGAGTGGTACCCCGATAAGTGAAGGCAAAAAGATAGACAGTCCTTGTGAAGAGGGACACTGAAGAAGGCATTGCAGAGATCATAAACTGTGAAGCAGGCAGCTGAAGAAAGGACACGGCTGAGAAGAACATGCACGTTGTGGACCACAGGGGTCTCAAAAACAGTGACAGTGTTGACAGCCCTTAAATCTTGAACCCAAGGATTTGGATTTTCACCAGGGGAAAATTCTTCGAAAGGTAAACAGGGGGGATTTTCGGGAAAGCAGTGGGTGACACCCCGTTTCGGGAAAAGGGTTTATTTGGTTTTCAGAGATGTTTTTTTGATAAGCTTTCAGCGATATTGAGGCAGTCGAGGAGGGGCAGCACCTGCTTTCAAGAAGACATTTATAGATGAAACTGGAAGGAGGCCAACATCATCAGAACCTTGAGACCTGTGTCAAAAGATCAGAGGGATGGTCTTCATTGGAGAAAACAGGAGTAGAGCAGGAAGAGCTTGAAGTGCGCAGGTGACTTCATGTGATATGGGAGTGTCAAAATCCAAATACATTCCAGAAGGAATCATTTGATAGTGGCTTCATTTTTTGCCGAAGGTGGGTTTCCCAAGAAGATTAGTTGGACAAGTGGGAAAAAACAAGTCGTTTTAGACAGAAGTCCATGTTGTCCGACTGGCGACAGGCTGGGTCAAGTGAGTCTGGGTTGGGCGTCCATCCACACCAACGTATGAAATGTAATCAGGAGAAAGGATGACATCAGGTGGAATATCCGAAGTTCTCAGAACACATCTGGTTGCACCCGTGTCTATGAGAAAAGGAAGTAAAATTAAGATCTGACCCAGACTTTACGAGACGTGAAGTAATTTTAAAAAATTCTGTTGAGAAATACACGTGTAGCTTGAAAGAACGTAAGCATAAGCAGTATATTAAGGATCTGGGGGGAATTTTATGGAAGGGAAGGCTTTTTTCCAACTTGTTTGAGAGCGAAATAAAGGAGACAGATATCTCCTCATCTGAGATTTCGGACACTGAGAATTATACAACGAGACGGTACTATAGAGGGGGTTTCTATAGGGGAAATAGAGGAGGATTTAGATCGGGAGGCAGAGAATGGAGACATCAAGGAAGGGGGAAGAATTGGGGGGGACAATATGTATCATCAAACATAAACAGGAACAAAGAACCCCATATGACAACGGCCCCCGCTTTGGATGGTATGTCTTCCTCCTCATCATCCTCATCATCAATCCCTTTTTTAGACCAACCGGTGGGTCCGTCCCATGCCCTAAGGGAAAGTACAATGAAACAGCCCAAAGTACCAAAGAAAGGCAGAGGCAGAACCAAATAATTAATTTATCCCCAAAAAAACTCTTACACAGGAACAATTGAGTGTTCTATTGAAGGGTTTGTCATATGTGCCTACAACTATATTTAGTGAATTTAACTGGGTAAAGGATTTGAACTTATTTGTGCGTAAAATTAAGTGGTTTAATTTTTTAAGAATAATGATAAACGTATTTGTGAGGAATTAGGAATCTCTATTGAAGATCTAACCGGAGTGAGGACCATTGACTGTGTTATTAGAAGAGGGGTCGAATAGTAATGAAGTTGGCCCCCAAACTGATTTAAGACCAAAAAGCACCAGGTTTCCTCCACCACAAGAGACACCAGAAATAGATATGTTTCTGAAAATGGTAATGAAAGACCTTGAGTCTTTAAGGGAGACAAAAACCACTATCTGGGAATAGGCAAAATCTTACCCAACAAGAGATACAAGCGTTGACTTCTCTTGAATCAGATCCTGATATAATATTAAAACCCTCAGATAAGGGGGGAAATATTGTGGTTATGGACCATCTGGGGTATACGCACATGTGTAAAAGAATCCTGGAGGATCGAACAGGATATGCTATCCTGAAAAGTGACCCCACGGAAAGATTCTTGGGGTAACTTGAATCTATTATCATACATGGTGTAGATGAAGGGATCCTGTCCAAAGATGAGGCTGCTTTTTTACTCCCGAAAAAACCACAAGTTGCAACGTTTTACGCATTACCCAAGGTACATAAAGGTTTGGTCCCCCCTGAGAGGTCGCCCGATTGTGTCGGGTATTGATTCCTTGACACAGAATATTGGTATTTATGTGGACAAGGTACTCAGGGACTTTGTTACTGCTCTTCCTTCCTATCTGAGAGATACGGCTGACCTCCTAAAGAAGTTGGAGGGGATTAACATCGAGAAGGATGTATGGTTGGCCTCAGTGGATGTGGAGGCACTGTATAGCAGTATTCCGCCCACAGGGGCCCTCCATGCCGTGAAATATTTCCTTGGAATGAGGGGGAGACAATTTGAAAAACATAACAAAATGGTCCTTGAACTGTTGGAATTTATTCTTACCCATAACTATTTCCTCTTCGGACCCAGGGTGTACCACCAGCTCAGGGGTACCGCCATGGGAAGCCCATGCGCTCCCACATATCCCGAATTTGTTCCTGGCTGTGGGAGAGGGCCCGGGTGTTCGGAGAGGAAATGGAGGGTTCACCAATAAATTCTTTACTGGGGCGATTTATAGATGAAGTTTTCGTGCTGTGGCAGGGCACGGAAGCGTCGTTTAGAGAATTTATTCGGGTATTAAATACAATGAGATTGGGTTTGAAATTTACATTTTGAGATTCATATGTCGGAAATAGCTTTTCTGGATCTTAGGATCTTCAGGGTTTGATTTTGGGTTATATACAACCGGGACTCATGCAAGGAGACGGCTACTAATAGCCTCCTGCGGTGGGATTCATATCACCCTGAAAAGCTAAAAAAAAGGTATACCAAAGGTCAATACCTACGTATACGTTAGAACTGCTCCAGAATAAGAGATTTTTACCAACAGGCAAATGACCTCAAGGATAGGTTCCTGGAAAGGGGATATCCTCCATCAGTATTGAAGCCTGCATTTAAGAACGCACTTAGGAGTGACAGGAACCATCTATTGAACCCGAGGGGACCAAGGAATGAGGAAACTAAGTTTAGGATATAGGCACATATGACAACCGAAAAATGATGTAATGAAGATATTGCGGAGATATTGGGGTATATGCATTGTGATAAAGATCTAGCTGACTGTCTCTCAAAAACTCCTCAAGTGACATATAGAAGAGGAAGATCGTTGAGGGATAGGCTGATTCACATCCATTATACGTCACCAAAACCAACAGGTACATGTTTAGAAAGTAAAACGTTGTGAATGTTTAGATGTGGAAGATGTATATTTTGCAAATTATACTGTCAGACTAAAGGAGTTTAAGAGTTCGTGACAGGGGAAGACCTATGCGATTCGAGATTTTATGAATTGCTGTACCCAGGAAGTTTGTTTATCTCTGTAATTGTAGTTGTGGTAAACAATATATAGGTAAGACGACCAGACAGTTAAAATCCGCATTGTGAACACTTAGGGGATGTGCGACATAACCCTGACACCCCTCTTGCCAGGGGATATCTGGATGGAGCATGAGGGAGACTCCTCAGGCAAGATTTTCCTGTGTATGGAAAAGATAAACTCGACATTGAGAAAGGGAAATCTTGATAAAAAATTACTTTGTAAGGAAACAGATGGACCTTTAGAATGAAAACGATACAGCCATGAAGGTCTTAATGAACTCTATATTTTGGCTGTTTTATTTGAATTCTCCTAGTGTATACATATTTAATGTATCTTGATATCCTGTAGGCTCATAAGGATAGAACTGTTCTGGGCAGAATAGCCACAGAATTAATTTCTTAGGGATCGTATATTTTTCTTGTTCCCCAAAACTTTATATTCTTGAATACTTCTGTATTGATTTTTTCTCTTTGAGAGGATGGTTCTCTGTGTTTTGTTGGGGATCCCTTTATTGGATTCTCCCAGGGATATAATTTGGCCTAATTTGGGGAAAAAGTGTATACTAAACGTCTTATTGTTTGACCACCAAGATGGGATGTAGATGTGTATAACCTGTATATTGTTTGCTCTTAGTGATATGTATGATCTATATCTAACCACTAGGATGTAATCTGGGTTTGTAAGTGGAGTTCCACCTGCGGCTGGTGGTGTATCTCATCTCCCTATTTAACATCCTTGAGAACGCGTGCGTAGATGATCCTGGCAAGTAATGATGCCGGCGCATGCAGTGGAAATGTGACGCCGAGTGTTCGGCGCACGCGCGGTTGAGCGGTGCTGGCTGTCATGGTACCGCGCTCCGCCAACGCACGAGCAGTAGTAATCTCAAGACGTCGGGAAATCGACGTGTGCGCGGCTGGATGGCGCTGGTTGTCATGACGCCGTCCAATGCCGGCGCATGCGCAGCAGCGTTTTGAAGACGCCGAGTGGTGAGTACACCTGGAGGCGGCAAATAGCGGTAACTTATTTACGACGGGATATAGGACATAGAGATATCAGCATATCGAGGAGACTACTATCTTGAGTCAGTGTGACGTCCCCTAGGAAAAACCTCCTGATAACCCTATAATATGGAGGGGGGAAACGCGTCGAGGATAAGGTTTGATGTAAACTTGAAATGATGCTGGATAAATGTATCTTATGTTCCCTACACGACGATAGATATAGACATTTACCCTATGATTAAAAGAAAAAATTGTAGTATTATATCAGTGGGCTGTGAGCCTTTGAGTACTTGACATGGGATTTTATATGAATAATGATAACTGTGTTTGGGGTTTTGATTTGATATATCCTTAAACACTGTACAGAGATATAATATGCTAATTTTCTGGGTGTTGATAGGGACCACAAAGTGACTTAATAGGGTGAGCTACAAAGACTAGGCCGTCCTTATCGGGACGATTACTTGGTCTATTTGAGGATAAGTGTAGGGAAAATAGAGATAGGGACCGGTGTGTTTATATATATTGAATTTTTGATAGATTTTGGATTAGAAATCTTATTTTTATGGGTATTATTAAAAGTTGTATTTAAGAGTTTGGATTTGTTTAGGATTTTCTCAGTGACTGGTTTGTTGTTCCAAATCCATATAGATACTATTAGATTCTGAGGAATTTTTTCTGTGATTTTTTCTAATGAAACTGGAAGGAGGCCAACATCATCAGAACCTTGAGACCTGTGTCAAAAGATCAGGAGAGATGGTCTTCATTGGAGAAAACAGCAGTAGAGCAGGAAGAGCTTGAAGTGCGCAGGTGACTTCATGTGATATGGGAGTGTCAAAATCCAAATACATTCCAGAAGAATCATATTTGATAGTAGCATTCATTTTTTGCCGAAGGTCGGTTCCAAGAAGATTAGTTGGACAAGTAGGAAAAACAAGTCGTCTAGACAGAAGTCCATGATGTCCGACTGGCACAGGCTGGGTCAAGCGAGTCTGGGTTGGGCGTCCATCCACACCAACGTATGAAATGTAATCAGGAGAAAGGATGACATCAGGTGGAATATCCGAAGTTCTCAGAACACATCTGGTTGCACCCGTGTCTATGAGAAAAGGAAGTTGGTGACCATTAATTGGAAGATTGACAGTCAATACAGGTCCAGAATTACTGATGGTAGTATTTTCAACATTGTTAACAAAAACAGTAGACACAGGCTTGCCGGAAATCTATGGTCGAGGAAGGAATGTGGTGTCCTGAGGTGGAGGAGGAAGCCAGGAAGATGCGTCCTGGGGATAACCCTGTTGGTACTGATTATGATTAGGATTGGTGAGTTGAGGTCCATTGAAAAGATTATTATTCGACAGGGGCTGCGTTGTGCTGGTTGAAAGATGATGGTTGAGGGCCATAATCCTGATATTGGGATCCAGGTTGGTTGTGGGCTTGAGGGTATCGTGGGATATGCTGAACGTTGATAGCAAGGTTCCTGTAGTCATCACGCGCTTTAGTGCGGCAATCCCGTATAACATGTTCGGAGCGTTTGCAATAAAAACAAGTTTTGTGTACTCTGCCCTGCCTGCTAGGAGGTGGGCATTGAAAGTTTCGTGGACCGGTAGGGTGATAGGAGGCTGTAGGTTGAAATCCCAGGTAGACTTGCATAGGTTGATTGTAGAGTATTGTCTCAGAAGGTAAAGCAATAGAGCCTTCAGGGAGCTCTTGAAGTAGTACCACTTTAGAGACCTTCTTCAATTGTTGGGATGAATCACTGTGAGCCATCAAAGAACTTTGAGCCTTAGCAATGGAGAGAAATTGACTGCCAGACAGCTCTGCATATTCAGGTCGAATAGTTTCAAAGTACTCACGAATGGGTTTAAGGAGACCCTTAACGAACGAGATGGCAAAGAGAAGTTTGTTATTCTTAGTATTCAGGTCAAATCCATGGTCCTGGAATAAAGCAAAAAGTCTGTTGTAAAACTTTTCAACAGTTTCAGAATTAGCTTGAGTAGAATTGAAGATACTGACTGAGGATTCAGCCAAGCATTCCTTGGCCCAGGAATGAAGACGACGGCAGAACTCTTCCCCAGAGGAGTAAGCACAGATGTCCTCAACAGTGTCTTCTTGCAGTGCTGATTTTATGATAGGCCAAAAAGAATATCCAGCTTTGATGCTGGCAACATGATATAGATCTTTCCAATTGGCAGAGTATGTCTTCTGTATTTGACTGAGGCCACGGTAATATGCCATTGGGTTCTTCTCAGGCTCTGGAATTTGGGTAAGGAGATTGTTGACTTGTTCTGGGGTAAACGGCACATAGATAGGTTGATCCTTGGGTTCCAGGGCAGGGTTTGATAGAGCCTGAGGATGCGATGGCACAGGTGAGTTAACGAGTAGTGCAGGTTCAGGTGGAGGTGGGGGCAGCAAGGCAAAATAGGAATCTGGTTCAGTAGGTGGTGGAAGTAGAGGTTGTTGGTCACATGGTCATAAAGCAGGTAATGGCAACTGTGGGGTCCCCGAGAAAATGGGCTCTTGAGTAGGTGAGAATGCCTTGTGGAAGGATTGGTTGAGTGCCAGCCAAGTGTGCTTCAGACAGTTGGCCATAGCGTCTGTTAGTACAACAATCCGTATTTCACGAACGGGTGGGATTGGTTCGCGTAATGCGGTGAGTATGGCCTGTACACATGCCATAGGTGAGAATACAAAAATGCTAGAAGATGCGAGGGGTAAAAGATAGTGATTTTAATTTATTCGCTTGAGCCACTTCAAGGACATTATGTATAGTTTGTTTCAGGAGTTGGACACAGTTATCATGAGATACGTGATTATATACGGGTCCAACAGCATGAATAATGTAATCACAGTTTAATCTGCCTGCTGGAGTGACAAGTACAGTGGACACAGGAAAAGGTACACCACTAGAACGTGAAATGAGTTCATCACATGCTTGCTGAATCTCTCTACCACCATGTTTAACAATTTGTGCAGCTATGCCACCACGATGCTCCAGCTGTCAGTTTGCCGGATTTACAATTGCCGTAATATCCTGAAATTCAATGTCCCCTTTCATTATGAGGAGAGTGGTGTTGGGGTCCCAGATTGATGTAATCAGCATGGGTGTGCTGGATGCCTCTTTGGATTCTTCTTTAGGAGTTAGAAAATAAACTATGGGGGGAAGCACCGGTCATCGTTTGGTAAAATGCTGTCTGTCATAAGAAGGAACTCAGGGTTGAGTCTCTGTGTAAGGCAGTGTCTCATGGAGTTCCTGAGAAATTCTCTTCTTGTTGAGAACCAATAGGGGGAAATAAAACGACTGGGGAATCAAAATTTTCAAGTTGGTCAACCAGAGGAGTAACGGTGTCCTCCACTTGTGGTGTCCCAAGGGATATTGGATCCCCTGCAGCTATCGATAACTTTCCATCCTCTTCAGTACCCAATGTTAGAAGAGTGGCAACAGTGGAAGAGGGAATATAGAAGGCCCCTGATGCAGTGAACAAAGGGAAGAGTGGTTGCGGAGTTAATTGTGGGCCTGCGGGGGTCCTAGCAGGGACTACAGCACCCGATGGTTACATCTCAGTAACTACAGCAGCAGTACTAGGTTGAATGCAGGGAATGTTATTGGGTGTATCAAGATGGCCGCTGGTCAACCTTGACCCGGAATTTCCAGGTTCATTAGGGAAGTTAGGGGTATCAAGATGGCCACTGGAAACAGGAAGGACAGGGAACACGGGTGCAGCAGTATGGTTGCCAGCAACAGGAAGTGAGGAAATATGAGATGTGCCTGTACCAAGATGGCCACCGGAAGAGGAAGGGGCAGGGCTTAGTGATGCACTTCCGGATATAGAGGGAGTAGGAGCTACCACCAGATGGTCGCCGGAAGTGATGGGCAGGTCAGGCATTGGGGCTGAGGGGGTAATACAGGGAGGAATCGGGGTGGGGCGTCCCCTCCCACAGTTTATGCAATATTCGGCACTAAGGGGGTTTTGCTGTCTGCAATTGGGACATGTCCAACATTGGGGATGACCATTATCAGGTGTGTCATTGATAGGGAGGTGGGGCCTATACCTGAAGAAAATACATGTATCCAGTAATGGTTCCTTTTTATCTTTGCATGCAACCTCAATGTAATTATCTTTAGTGATGGCTACCGCAGTGCGATACCAGGCTTGGGCAGCTTGAAAAAGGCCATTATCTCCTAAAACACCCTTGCAATTTTTTTAAGCATTTTCCCACAGGTAAACTTGTAACCTGCCAGCCTTTGGCAAATCACAAAGCTTCATTAATTTATTTAAATCAGACACGTGTCTTTTACCCTCTCTCTTGGTTACAAGTTCAGAAGGACTGATATATTGTGCTTTAGAAGTAAACATGGTGCGTAAACTTTCCATCTTGTAAAGATTCTAATCTCAAAGCACCAGTGACTGATAAGCCTAATTTGTGCTGCAGACATTGAGGCTGCTTTCCCTGCTTTCCCTACACTACACTTACATAAAGAGGAAGTAAGGCACGCCCTGTCAGATTTTTACACTGATGGAAAAAGGGAAAGTAAGAAGTAACACACCCTCACTGTAATATTCAGAACAAAATGCAGCCATTATATGAAGCTAATCTCAGAACCAATGTATGCCGAGGTAAAACCTCAAGCAACCCTAACACTAAGTCTAATGTCTAAAGTCCTCACCGAACTGCCCACTGGCTAGCTACACAAGCTATCATCTGCTGATAAGCAAGAGTTATGGTCCTCACTGGACAAGACAGGACAGGAACTGTCTCACCTCACCGGCTTTATAAAATCCTAACTAAATGTCAATTTACAACCCCCCCTAACTAAGACCTAACACATCAGTTCTGGCTACCCCGGAAATGCAGAAAGAGAAGAAAACACTAATCAGTCACCACGTGCTCTTAAACCAATAACCAGGGGCAAAAATTTAGGGATCAAGAAGCGTACGTACAAGATACGCACTCAAAGATGCAAAAGCAGACTACACCCAGGAGACCACGACCTGGGCGCACACAGGTACCTCAGCAGGTTCAACAAATACCACCAACAGACTCCACAAGACCATTCAACAACATGGATAAGTCACAAAGTTATAAACTAGTGAACTTACCGGTTGATGAGCTGATCAGTCTCTTGTTTGAATGGTCCAGGATCGTGTAGCCAGTGACAGAGCGTCGGCCCCCAAAAGGGGTTTAGTGCCCCCCGGGTCGTTTGAAAGTCATACGCATCAGCAGGACCTGGAGCAGACCCTGAAAGAGCAGGTGGTGGCCTACTTGGACAGCACCCTTCCACCCCACATAAAATAACCGCTGGACTACTGTACAGCCAAACTTGATGTGTGGCCGCAACTTGCCGAGTTTGCACTGGAGAAACTGTCCTGTCTGGCCAGTAGTGTGGCATCAGAGCAGGTGTTCAGTGCTGCAGGGGCCATAGATACCCCAAGGAGAACTCACTTGTCCACCCAAAATGCGGAGAGACTCACCATTGTCAAGATGAATCAGGCATGGATCGGCCAGGATTTCCACACAACAATGTCTTATACATCAGATTAGATCAGCCATGACGCCTCACCAAAACTTTGAGAAATGAGTCTGGATTCTTCTGGCTACCTGCCTCAGCTGCCACCCGCCTGATGCCACACATCTGTTCCCAGCTGCTCCATCTACCACCCACCATCTTTACCAGGGACAGGTATTGCCACCCACCTCCCCACTCTTCACTAGGCCATTATGTAGACTTCTGATGCTACCGCCACCTCCACAATCTGTCATTTGCAACTCTGTGGCCTACTGATGTTGCTGCCACCTCCACACTGTGTCATTGTGCCAGTCTGTGGCCTACTCATGCTGCTGCCACCTCCATACTGTGTGATTGTGTCAATCTGTGGCCTACTGATGTTGCTGCCAACTCCACACTGTCATTATTCCATTCTGTGGAATACTGATATTGCTGCTACCTCCTCAACCTGTCATTTGCCACTCTGTGGCCTACTGATGTTGCTGCCACCTCCACACTCTGTCATTGTGCCTCTCTGTGGCCACTGATGTTTCTGCCACCTCCTCAATCTGTCACTTGCCACTCTGTGGCCTACTGATGTTGCTGCCACCTTCTTATCCTGTCATTTGCCACTGTGGCCTACTGATGTTGCTGCCACCTCCCCACTCTGTGGTTGTGCCAGTCTGTGGCCTACTCATCCTGCCCCAATGACCACTGTCCACGAAAAACCCCTGCTGTTCCACCCTCCACCACTCAATGATGTTGCCACTATATTTGGTTTTCCCCTTCTTTTATTCTGTCAGAAGGAATAAAAAGGATCAGGATTGTCTGATGATTAGGTAGCCAAAAGCAGGATTAGATACAGAACACAGAAGACATGCAAATATCCAATTTACTGGTCATCTCTGTTTTGGACCAACTCCTGTTTGTTTTTGGCTCCAGAAATACTGATGGATTATTAACCGATTGAAAGCGGACACTGACGGATCAAAGGAAGGGCAAAATGACACCCTCTCCACTGTTTCCGGGGGAGCTCATCACGTATCAGCGTTTAACAGAACAGGTTCTGTAATAATCTGTGGAATCATCTGATGTCGGTGTAAAAAGAGTGCGCTCTTTGACGCTATTGTAGGATCTTGGCCCTCAGCTCTGTTCTTTCCAGCTGGCACTCACATTACCTTGTCAGGCTGCATTCACACATCAGTTATTTGGTCAGTTTTGCCCCTGTAACTGTCCAGAGAAATGAAGTGTGAAGCGATTCTAAGAACCGCGGCTGTCCTCTGTGTGTCATACTAAACACAGCATTGTATCAAGACCAAACCACGCTCCCTTTGCATATTTGAGCATGACACAATGTTCTACAACACCCTGACGAACCGAATTTTTGAGAAATTCGCCCATCTCTAGTAACTATTCTTCAACATTTACCCTTTGTCTGCTCTTCTGCTTCCTGCACCTTACATCATGGGCGATTCCAGATACAATCATAGCCCCCGGGGGTGAGAACTTCTACTTGTGCTGCAGAACTCCCCCATTTTATTGTTTTGATGCTGGGCGAGCATGATGGTCCAGCCACCGTGACAGGTGTGAAATTCTTCGACTCCCATCCTTTTACTCTGGTCCTGCCCTGGTGTCCATTGCATACAGGTATGTGCAATGTTGGAATGGGGTAAAGGCCTGGTACACATCTGCATGCAGGTTCAGTTCAGTCGAATTCGAACCTCGAACCCCATTAAAGTCAATAGGAGAAGATGTTAATGTTAATTTTTATACCTATACAGGTGAGGAGAAGCTGGAATTACCATCCAGAAGAGTAAATAAAGTGGATAGGTGGAACAACTAGCATTGATCGAACCGTTTTAGAAAGTTAAGATCGAGTCGATTTTTTATTTTATCTCAATCCGATATTTTTACGGTTGGTTCAGATAAAATCAAGATCGAGGCATGTCTTCGACACGCAACTTCATGTTAGCTTTCACTTTAAGCTGCTTCCTGCACTTTTGGCGGCCATCCAATCAGTGCAGAGCACAAAGAGGGGTCAAGAACGTTACTGCTCAGGGTGTAGGGATCTCATTGGCTGCTAAAATCACATGATCCTTTTACATGTATGTCACTGTTTCCTGGTTAACGCCATTTGCAGTTAAATCTCTCTACTGAACGCACTGCTCGCTCTGTTTCTGCTTTCTTGCATGAATGCAAGAATACTATTTCTCAGCGATTTTTGCCAGCAAAAGCTGCTACCGTAGTTAGAAAAGTTAGGGGAGGGGGAAACAGCAAGCTTAGGGAATCATAGACTATAGTTAGGTATTTTTATATTGCTGACTGCATCATTGTTCCAGTTGTGGGGGTACAGCTAGTGCAGGATAAGTCACAGCAAATCTGCTATCAAAAGAAATCACATTTACCTACTCATTTTCCTGCTGTCAGTGCACAAAAGGTCATTGTTCCAGTTGTGGGGTTAGAGTTGTTGCATAAGAGACTCTTTCCAAATCTTTACCTTTTTAATATTTCACTTTTTGAACATGGAGATTACTAGAGGTGGTAAGCGAGCAAGGAGGGGTGTAGGATGTGGAGTTAGAGGTACGAGACAATGCACTCCTTCCAGTACTATGGACAGCACACAAGTGAGCACATCGTCAGTTGCAGGACTGTCAGGCCTGTCATCGCTTGGTCGGTTCCCTGTGAGTCTCATTAATGAAGAGCGTCGCCAATCTGTTCTTCAGTGATTAACACACCCTGTATCCAACAGTTTTACCTCCTCTTCCTCTCAGTCAAGGGCACAAATGTCGTCATCATCATCAGTCCAACCTGAAGGCCAAATGTCACCCAATATACAGACCACTCCAGATAATCCATGTTCTGAAGATCTCTTTGATGACACAATGCGGTTGAGGTCAGAAGGCATTTAGAAAGATCAAGAGGATGATTTTTTCTGCTTTGTCATCCAATCGCTGATACCCTCAGAGGAGTAGAAGGAAGCTGTTCCATCGGCAGAAATACAGAGCGGTCAGCAATGTCTCGCAGTGCCTGTGACTTCTAGCTCGCAGCTTGAGGATGTAGACTTTCAGGAAGAGGAAGTCATCTGTGATGATGATGACATTATGGATCCAATGTGGTCTTTTGAGCAGCAACTGGCAAGCGCATCATCAGTGGAGGAAGATGATGTGGTAGTGTCAGTGCAGGTCCAACCTCAGAAAGGGAGAGGGCCGTCGCAAAAGTCCACTGACATTATTCAGCCAGCCGTAGTCAGTGGTGGCAGCAGGAACACCGGTACTAGGTTTTCACAGTCAAAGAAGTCCAGAACCTGTGAAGCCTGGGCGCTTTTCGATCAAGCCTCAGATTTGCCGACCAACATCATATGCCGGCTTTGCTTTCGACGCGTCAGTAGAGGAAAGAATCTAAAGAGTTTAAATACCATAAGCATGAATAGACACATACATGTAAAGCATGAGTTGCTCTGGAAGAGTCACTTGCAGAAAAATGCCACACAGGTCCTGGGCTTCCAACCACCGTGACATATTCTGCCTTCTAGGCCACTTCCAAGCCCAAGCTGTCCTCTGCTGCCAATATGCCGGAGCAGCATGAGCAAGTACCATCCCCAGTCCCAGATACTGTCGGCCGATTCCCACCACCAGCAACACAGCCTACACGTTCCCCTTCCACCAGTGTGACCTGCACACCCTACAGCAGCCAGTCCAACAGCCAGCCTTCTGTGTACTAGGTGTGGAAGCATAAGAAACGCTTTCACCCCAGCCATCCCAAAGCTGAAAGCCTGAATGTTGGCATTGCCAGGTTGTTGGCCTTGAAAATGTTGCTTTTCCGCCTGGTGGACACAGATGGGTTCCGCCATGTCATGACCTGGGCATGCCCATAATATCAGATGCCGAGTAGGCATTTCTTCGCCAGAAAAGCTGTCCCTTTCCTGGCTCACCACGTTGCAGAATAGATCTCCAGCACATTGGCTGCATCTGTGTCCACCAAAGTCCATTTCACTACAGACACATGGACAAGTAAGCATGGTCAAGGGCTTTACATCTCACTGACTGCTCACTGGGTGAGTTTGGTGGATGACTCTGCCGAGACCCATCACCGGAGGCACTCACACTTCCACACTGCTGGGATGGTGCAGATCCAGATCCCCAACCTCGACAGGTAGCATCTTGTGCCAAGAGAAACCAGGCCGTTCTGAAATGAGTCTGTCTTGGAGACCGTCAACACACAGGTCAAGAGCTGTGGATGGCTTTGCACTCTCAAACTAACCAGTGGCTGGGTGCTAAGAACCTAGTGCCAGGCGAGGGGGTGTGCGACAACAGGAAAAATCTCCTTGCTTGCACATCCCTTTCCTGGCACACGTCCTGAATCTGTTTGTGCAGAAATTTCTCAAGCGCTACCCTTGACTGTCTGCAGAGGAAAGCTCAAGGTCTTAGCTCACACGTCCAGCGTTCATACCCTGCTTCGGCATGACTGGCAGCGTTGTAGCGTGATCTTGGCCTTCCCATCAACCATCTCATTGTTGAAGTGGCAACACGCTAGAATTCCACTCTCCACATGCTCCAGCAATTGTGGCAGCAGCATAATGCCATTATGCAGTATGAAGTTCGCTGGCCTGACTGCAGTGGGGGCCCTTTGGGGTGTTGGGACAAAGAATGGAGGCAGGGGGAGGGGATTTTTTCACCACCCCTTGCCAGTTTTTGAAAAAACACCACCAAAATGAACGTCAGGCGAGGGAATTGTCAAGCTTTTCCATTTGGGGTTTTTTTTTAAATGGAAAAAGTGATAGACATCTGCGGAAAAGCGGGCCCCAGCAGTGATGGGGGGAGGGGGGGGCGGACACAGATGCGGACACGGGAAACCTAACACGGGGATGTAAAAGGGCCCCGACTTTTTTCCCAATTTTTTTCGGTCTTTTTTTTGGTGGTAGTTCGGGTCCAGGGCTGGTGTGGGAGGGGCCAGTTAAAAAGGTAAGCAAAAGACCCTGGGCCGGGGCTCTGGTGAGGGCCCGGGATGAGGAAGTGGGGGAAAAGGAAATGAGAAAGGGCAGGGGGGGGAAAACCACCGGTCCGATTACTCTTCAGTGGGGAAAAGGGGTTTTGGGGGCACAGATTACAGGGGGGAGGAAAGGGGGAAAAAATCTTTTTTAGTCCCCCTTCGCCAAAATAAAGGGCGGGGGAAATCCTGGCACCATCCACACAAAAGTGCTTGGATGCTACACTCACCTGAACCCTATCCATGCTCAAGGCAAAAAAAATAAACAAAAATTTAAGGGGTGGGCCCCCCCCCTTTAAAACCCCCTTTTTCCAAAAACAAAAAATCCCCCCCTTTTTCCTTAAACCCACAAAAATTGCTTTAGAATGCGGGAATTTTTGAGACAGTGCCCCAATTAAACCAAAACTCGAGAAATCTGTTGTGAATTCTTCACTTTCCCTAAAGTCATGGGGAAAAAACGTCAGCAATGTGCCAAAGCAAAAAGGGCAATAGCCACAGCAGAATCAGCCTGCACCCTGAAAATGTTGGCAAAAACCCTATGGGGTGATTTTTTTACTTTTTTGTTACCCCCCTTCACCAAAAAACTGCAAGGTGGCAGCATTCAGACACAAAAGGGGAATGCCTTAAGACCGGTCCGAGTCCCTTTGCGGCTCAACCCAATTTTTGGGGGGGAAAATTTTGGGTCTGGACCCTTTCGACTTCTGGGTGTCCACGCCATAGAAGTTTTATCCTGCCCAGCAGACAGCGTTATCTCGGATTGAACATTCAGTACAGCTGGTGGGGTGATAACTAACAAACATATTCGTCTTTCCCCCGAGAATGTAGATCATTTGACATTTAAAAAAAATGAATCAAGGGTGGATCTCTGACAAAATTTTGTTCCCCCGGGTTGCGATGTCACCGACTAGTAAACTGTAGAAAAGTTTTCCCTTGGGACAAGGGTAAAAAAATACAAAACCTTCAAATTAAAAACAGTTTCAGTCATTTCGCCTGAAATTCATCTTTTAAAACCATTTCAGGAACCATACACCCAAAATCCAATGGGGGCCCCCCCCCCTTTATTTCCCCTTCCTTTTTTTTAAAAACATATTTGTGTCCCCCTTTTTGATTAGGGCCCGTACGGGAAAATAGGGCCAAGTTTTGCCCCTTGGCACCCCCTGGGGGTTGCAGCCGATGGGGGGAAATGCTTTCCTTAGGGGGCCCCAAAAAGCCCCTTTTTTGACACATTAAAAGAAAAACAGTTATTGGAAATGGCCTTTGGAAAACTGTCGGGGTTTCCAATAGGGCAGTGGGGCCGTAGGGGCCCTAAACAAAAAGGGAGGCCCATTTGGATAATTTTAAAAAAATTAAATTTGAATGAGTGGGGGCCACATTTGATTTGGGCTGCGGGGGTTTCCTAAAAACCTTTATATATGACGGATGGAACCCTTGGCTATCATTGCCCCCCCTATAACTACAACCCTTTGCCGGTTTAATCCCCCCAATTTCCGCGTTGGGTTTGTTTTTTTGTCCCCCCAAACAAAAAACTTATTTTTTTTTGGCCCCTTTGGTGAAAAAGTTATAGGGGGCCCCCTCCCAGTTACCATGTGCCTTTTTCCAATCCCAAAATGCTTTTGGGGGCCCAACCCACACGGTTTTTTCCGCCGCGGTTTGGGAGCCTTTACTGCCGGGGGGATTTGCCCCTGCAGTACGGCTTTTCCCCCGGCGCAGTAATTACGGTAATCCCCAAAATTCTATTGGGGGGAACAGTGGATTCCGTCGCTCCTCCCCGCTCGGCAAAACCGCCGGGGAGGGGAAATGGGAAAAGGGCATTATCCCCGGGGGGATAAGCGCCTGGGTAATGAAAGTCTTGGGGCCCGGGGGGAGGGCCCCCCCGCCCCCCCCTTAATTTTAAGGGCCGGGAAATGCGAGCGCAAAACCCTCGCAATTACGGGCTTGAATAAGCCGTGTTTAACACGGCCCTTTTGTGTGGGGAAAAAAGGGGGGGTTGCAGCTGCTACCTTTTGCACCTCCTAAATTATCGTCCCCATCTTTTCAGTTAGCCCTTGAAAAAATTAATTATTTTAGCCCCCTCAATTTTTTTTTTTGACTCTTAGAACCCTTTTTTTCACAAGTTGTTTTCCCCGTATCCCGTTTACTGTTATGCTGGTAACTCCAGCTTTCCTCACCCGTATAGGTATAAAAAATTTAAACCCCAATATCTTCCCCCCATTTAAATTTTAAAGGGGGTTGAAGAATCCCGGATCATAAACTCCAAAAAATTTGGGGAAATTCCCCAAGAGGAAAAAAAGAGGGCAATTTTTGATCACTATATTTTCTATTTTGGGCCATAGGCAAAATTAAACTCTATCAGTTCTCTATCTGTTAAACACTAAAAAAGTAACTTTTATTATATTTTAAAATCTTAACCCCTAACCCCCACTATTTAAAAAAAAAAGATCTTAACCCCAACATTAAACCCCTTTTTGCTTCTGAGGGGAGGGGAAAAACTCCCTTTTATTATCAAATCTTGGGGGAACCCCACCTATAACAGGGGGGCCCTTAAAACTATAGCAAAAATACTAGCTTCAGTAAAGGGGTCCTAAGCAAACTTTTTTTGGGCAAGTCTCCCCAATCCATAGACACAGAACAAATAAGGCCCCCCTTTTTGACACCGGGCTGCAGCAGGTGACACTTGGGAACAGGGGGTTTTAATCACAATTTAAAAACCTTCATTTCGGGCCCGGGCCCCACATGTTTTGCCGCTAAACCTGGCTTTATCAAGGCTTAGCTGGTCCTCGGGGTTGTGGTGATTTCTTTAAACACTGATAAATGTAGAGTGGATAGGATTTCGGCAGTAATTTTGCATTGACGTCACTGATAATTTTTCCCTTCCTTTGATCCATTAGAGGGCCCCTTTTTTCAATCGGGCAATTAAAACCATCAGTATTCCTAAAGCCAAAAAAAAACAGGGGTTGATCCAAAAAAAAAGATAATAAGTTTAAAAGGAAAAAAGTGCTGTCTTTTTTGCGTTTTTTAAACCACTCCCTTTTTGTCTACCTAATCATCAGACAATTTTTTTATGCAAACATAGGACCATGTCAAACCCGACCTAAAGGGTTTGCGAAGACACAATCAGTTGTGGGTTTGGGCCTTTTCATTTCTTTTTTAAAAAGATTAAAAGAAAGGGGGGAAAAAAAAACATAGTGGGCATGGTCATAGAAATGAATTTGGGGGGGGGAATTTAGCAAAAAAAAAAACCAAAGGGTGGGGCGACTAAGTTTTGGTTTCCGTTGGGGAGCAGCAAGAGTAGGCCACAAGTGGCACAATGACAGGTTTGGGAGGTCGCGCAGCATGAGTAGGTCACAGATTGGGCACAAAGCATTTAAATTTTTAGGTGGGGCAGTAGTTGACATAAGGGGGAGGTGGGGGCACAGCACACAAGCCGACAGTGTTTTGGTGACATAGCCTGGGGTGGGAGCAGCAGAAGGGACATGAGGGGACCTGAGTGGGGGAGGGGGCAGGGAGCAGGGAAAGGGCCCACTTAAAGGGATAGTGAAGAGTGGGGAGGTGGGGTGGCCCTACCAGCCCTGGGAAAAAAATGGGTGGGTGGGAGACGGAGCAGCTGGCAGCAGATGTTGGAAACAATGGGTGGCAGCAAACAGCTGAGGCAGGTTGCCCGAAAATCCGGGGGTTTAGGGGCTGCCCAGTTGCAGCGCTGGGAGTACCTTCCCCCACTAAAGGGGGGGTGAAAAAAAAGCCCTTTATCAATGACTCCCAAAACCCGGGTTTCTGTAATGTTGCTGGGATATTCCCCCCCCCCCTCCAAAAGCAAACCCCTGGCAGTGGTACTTTGGCCAAGAGAACTGCCCCGGCAGACCTGCGAGAGGATAGACGGGCAGGGAAAGGGGAGCGGCCAAATGACTAATTGGGGGTCTCTATAGTAATGTTTTTCATCCCGCCCTCGCCCATCACTTCAAACTATCATTAAACTCTGGCACCTTTCATTCCTCCGTTAAACAAACTACCATCACATCCATCTTTAAGAAACCATCTCTTGACCCTTCCTCTCTGTCTAACTATCGTCCCATATCACTACTTCCATTCGCCTCTAAACTCCTTGAACAGTACGTATAACTTCAACTGTCCTCTCAACTCTCCACCAATTCTTTCCTTGACCCATTGCAATCGGGCTTCTGACCCCACCACTCTACCGACACCACCCTAACCAAAATAAAACCAACAACCTAGTAACTGCCAAAGCCTCACACCAGTTCTCGGTGCTTCTCCTCCTAGACCTGTCCTCTGCCTTTGACACTGTCGACCATTCACTTCTGCTACACCTCCTCTCCTCCCTCAGCATCACAGACTTGGCCCTTTCCTGGATCACCTCGTACCTCACCGATCGAAGATTCAGCTTGTCACATTCTTGCACCACCTCCTTCCCCCGCCCACTCTCCGTTGTTGTTACCCAGGGGACTTTCCTGGGCCCACTAGTCTTTTCTATCTACACTCTTGGTCTGGGTCAGCTAATAGCATCACATGGCTTTCAGTACCACCTGTATGCTGATGATACCCAACTCTACTTCTCTAGCCCAGACAGAATTTGCAGAATCTGTTCCAGGACATGAAGTAGTGAAATGACGTTGTTCACCCCATAGTCTTGGCGACTGACAAATATTGTGGCCTCCTCAAAGTTCCTGAGAAAATGGCAGGTGTTACGCATGAGCTGCCGCTGGCTGACTTCCAAATTACACAGAGGAGTACTTCTGTCCGCTTGGATCATCAAGAAATCATTAATGGCCTTTCTCTTTTTATAAAGTTGGTCCATTGTATGGAGGCTGGAATGCCAATGGGTGGAAACGTCGCATATCAGCATATGTTGGGGAGGTCATTCTGATGCTGCAGCTCAAGGAGAGTGTGCTTGGCGGTGTAGGAATGGCTGAAGTGCATGCACAGTTTCCTGGCCATTTTTAGAATGTCTTGCAGATGGGTTGAAGACTTGAGGAACCGTTGGAAAACCAGATTAAACAAGTGCGCCATGCAGGGAATCTCACAAGAGAACAGAGAGTGACTTTTGATTACTATATTTACTATTTTGCCGTAGGCAAACTTAAACTCTATCAGTTCTCTATCTGTTAAACTGTAACTTTTATTATATATAACTCTTAACCTCTATACACACTATTTAAAAACCTGATTTCTAACCTCATCATTTAACCTTTTTTGCTTCTGAAAAAAGGGAATAACTCCTTTCTATTATCAAGTCTGGTGGAGCAACCACCTATTAACAGGAGAGCCTGATATCTATTGCAAATTACTAGCTCCAGAAAGGGATCCCCAAGCCTACTACTTGGGCAGTCGTCCCTAATCTCATGGACACAGAAAAAAATAAGGCCCCCTTGTGACACCCCTGCAGCAGGTGACACTTGTAGACAGAGGTGAGAAATCACAATTTAAAACGTCATATCTGACCTCCCCGACATGTTTCGCCAGCTAACCTGGCTTCATCAGGGCTTAGAGGATCGGACCTACGGCAAAATAGTAAATGCAGGGCACATGGCTCAGCCCTCCTCAGTGCAGTGCGGACACCATATTCTTTCCATTGTCTGTCACCATGGTCTGTCATCATTTTCAGTTTTCTTGGAGAAAGCCAGGAATCAATTTAATCTTTCATGACGCGGAGCAGTTCCTCCCCTGTGTGACTTCATTCACCCAGGCAAACCTGGTGTAGAACTGCGTGACACCGCCATGCCCTACACATATGGTATGCTGGAGGAGAACTAAGATTTGTCACTGCAGTGGAGGCTGAGGTGGTGGAGGAGGAGGCAGACATTGGCGCAGGATCAGCAGGATCAGCAGTTTGACAACGTGGAGGAGAAAGCGGCGTCTCCTGTCCAAGTTGCTGGTGTAGCTGGGTAGGAAGCACATTCACTCAGTGGGTGATAAAGGACATGTACTGTCCCTGACCCTAGTTACAGCGCCACACGTCCGCACTGCCGTGCACTTTGGAAGACACCGACAGGCTCAAGGACTGGCCCAAGAAAACAAAACTATGCCAGCTCACCCAATAGATGGCAGTCGCCAGGTTGTCCATGCACGTATTCCGCCTGGAGTCCGCGTAGAGTTAACTTGAACTTTTTGTAAAATGGTTAATACAGCACCAAAGGACAGAAGCCTGGCATAAAAGTCCAAAGGCTTTATTGTAGTCAAAAAGAATAAAATACACGTAGCATCCCCCTGGAGGTTAACCAGGTGCGGTTAACGCATTTCGGGTGTATGGTCACCCTTACTCATAACAAAGAAAAGCATATAAAATCAACATATATATAGAAAAGATAATAACAAATGCAATCAACTCACATGTGTGTCGCTCAGTTGTCGAGAATTTCAAAACCACGCTAACAAAACTTCCGGTAACTCCGCGAGTGCCGGAAATACGTCATGGGCATGCACACATATGATTGCATGTCTGTTACGGGTACTGGAAAGGGAATTTTATAAAGATAAGTATGTATAAGGCAAACTGAGCTAAATACATGTATAACAGCACACTGGATACAGCTGTTAAGCCCACAGATTGATAAATAAAGTCAGAAGTTAAATTTGTTTGTTAATAATGAAACATGATTTCTTTTTTGTTGTTGAGGCCGTACGGATAGGCTGTGTTTAAGGTAAGAATCCAATATGCCTCACGATTGTGCAGCATATTACCCATATTGCCACCACGTATCGCTTTAGTTATATTATCTATGCCTATAATTTTGAGACCTGGAAACTTAATGTTATGATAGGCTAGAGCGGTTCTGTACAGCTAAACTGGTGATGTCATTTAGATGTTCAAGAAATCTAGTCTTGAGTCTGGTAGGATGGACCACCACATCTGAGAAACGTTTCTCTCAGGCAACCGAATGGTGACGCTGCATATGTTGATGCAGGGCCGTGGTGCCAACATTAGGTCCCTGCTCACGCTTCACTTTCTGTCCACAGATTCTATATATACCCATGTTTGCCTCCTCCGGTGTCTTGACAAATAACTGCCACACCGCCGAAAAGCTCCGCACTGACTGTCTGCTACCGCTGCTGGCTCAGTGAGCCCCTGTACCGCTACTTTCTGGGCTGGAAGGGACCAGCGAAGTGGATGGTCTACCCTGTGGTCGTTTGGCTCCCGACCTCGCACTGCTGGCACCCTGCTGACTCCCAGCCACACTACCGGCTTGCTGGCTGTGCCACTGCCTGACACATAAGCTGCCGCCCTCTTCTCCCGATGATGATGATGATGATGAAATCCTTGCTTCACCTGGCTCCCAAGTGCGATTGGCTACATCGTCATCGATTAGTGTTTGCTCATCACTGCTGTCCTCCTCAACCGTCTCAGTGTACAGAGCCTGACCGCTCGCAACATAACCTCCCATGCCACTCTCCTCATCACTACTTGCCTGCCTGCTGCAAGAAGCAGCAGATATCTGTCTCACTTCTTTGCTGCCCAGTAACTGCTCACTGTCCTCAAATAGTTCGTCCTCGCTGTATAGTGGTGCAGAGCCCACATCACATAGTATCCTCTGGCTGAGGGAACGAATGGAACAAAGGCGGGTAGAGGACAGGTACCCCTGATCTGCTCCTGGGCCATGCTGACTAAGGGTTGTATCTGACGAACCCACCGACTCTTGGCTGGGGTTGTCAGATGTCATCTGGAAGGAAGTGAATGACCTAGTCAACCATTCAAGAACCATTGGCTTGGTGGTAAACACATGGCTGCTAGATGACACCGGTAGCTCTGGCCTAGCCGAGTCACCCCTGCTGGGATGTCCCCTTACTGTGCTGCGACCTGTGCCTGCTCCAGGAACATTTGGGCCACTGCCTCTCCCATGTGAAGGGCCTGCCATCTCCTTGTCTGACATACTGTTTGATCAAAAATTTACAATAAAAAAAAAACTCTATTTAATCCCATTAACCGCTTAAGGACCCGGCATTTTTTTTTTTTGTTGACATGTTTGTCTTTCCCTCCTCACCTTCCCAGAGCAATACATTTTTTATTTTTTCACCTACATAAACATATGAGGGCTTTTATTTTGCAGGACAAGATTTACTTTCTAATGGTGTTATTTACTGTACTATAGAAAATACTGGGAAACCGCAAAAAAATTCCAAGTGGGACAAATTGTGAAAAAAAACATATTTTCGCCATGTTTGCGGGTTATTTTGCTTTTATGGCGTTCAATCTTCAGTTAATACAATGTGTTATCTGTATTCTACAGGTTGATACGCATCCGACAATATCAAACATGTAGGGTTTCTGTTATGTTTTGATACCGTAAAAAAATTCCAAACTTTTTCTATTTTTGAAATTTGCGCCGCGGCGCCAGTTTGTGCGACCAATAACTTTTTTTGCACTGACACCTATGGACGTCAGTGAGGGTGCATTGTTTGCGGGCTGAAGTGTACTTTTTATTGCTAGCAGTTTGGAATGCATGCAACTTTTTTGATCACTTTTATTCCATTTTTAAAGTCATGTAAAATGACCAAAAAACGCAATTTTGGCGTTTGGAATTTTTTTCTTCTACGGGATAAATGATGTTATATTTTTATAGATCGGACTTTTTCGGACGTGGCAATACCAAATATGTGTAACTTTTTTATTATTTTATTGTTTTCATTTGTAAAATGGGGAAATGGGAGTGATTTGAATTTTTAATGCGTTTTTTTGTACTTTAAAACTTTTTTTTTTACTTTAACATTGAGTCCATATTGGGTACTTGACCACTAGGTGGCGCGATTGTCAATACAGTCTAATGCATTGCATAGACAATGCATTAGACTGTACCACGATGGCGGCAAACCAAGACGTGGGAATGACAGGAGCCTTCACAAGGCTCCCCGCGTTCATATCCGGTCGTGGGATCGCTGCAGCTATACTGCAGCGGCGGCGATCCCCGTGAAGATTAGTGCGGCACCGATCTTCATTCACTCAGGTGCCGCGGCCATCTTTGCCGCGGCACCTGAATGGTTAAACAGCGCGGACGGGCAGCACTGCCCGTTCCCGCTCTAACAGCCTGGTGTTAGCTGCGATTAGCCGCTGACACCTGCCGGCTGTGCAGGGGGGTCGCAGAGCGATCCCCCTGCAAGGCCTCTTAGCGACCCTGGGATGTACTCATACGTCTAGGGTCGGTAAGGGGTTAATAGAAAACAAGGCGGCACCACTCCTCACAGACCAATTCCTATGCAGCCATTTAATTTAGCAACCACGAGTCTAAATGCGAAAAGATTCAAACTGGAGTAATGGTGCTCAGCTCCAAAAAAGAGAAGACAGTCCATTCAAATAATTCTTGAATAAAGAAGCAACGGAGCGGCACTCACCAATCTTCTCCTTTCAATGTTTTATTATGGATAAAAGTTTACAATAGCCAGATGGGAAACAAACACATAGCCATTAGAGATGGGCGAATTGATTCTAACGAAGTGGAATTCGTTTAGAATTTCAGGAAAACTTCAGTTCTGAACGAAGTCCGAAGTTTGGGGTAAATTCGGTGAACGAAGTGTGCTTTTGATTGATAAAATGGCTGCGAGCACATGGCGTCACATGGGGCAAAGAACTCTGGGAGGAAGAAGGGCATAGCCTACATGACATGTGCAGAGATGAAGCCAATCAGAGACCAGCGAAATTCTGTGACGTCACCGCACTATATAAGTCCGGGCGCGACGCTGGGAGCTCATACCGCTCTCACTGTACTGAGTAGGGAAGGTGCTGCCACGGCTGCTTATGATATCTTTTACTAAAGAACTCATTTTTATACAGCGATTTTTGGGGGGTGTCACAGCTTGTCTCAGGGACTGCTTCTGTTAACGTTCTAATTCTGATTTTGTGGGGCATTGGAACTGAAGTCCAGTGTGCGTCCAATACAGCTGCATATACATTTTAATGCTATCTGCTCACAGCACATTGAATATCCAAGGGTTATCTAAGATTGTTCCTGTTGTATTCATTTAAAGAAACAGCGTTTTTACAATCCAAATACCACTTCATTTTTGGTTGCTCAATTCTTTTGCGCAATTAACATCCAGGGTTAATTAAGCGTTGTTCTGCTGTTGTGGTCACTAGAAGAAACCGTCTTTTCACCGCCAAAAAACAAATTTTTCCTGTAGCATAATTCATAACCGAAGGTTAATTACAAGTTTTCTCTTGTTGTGTACCATAAAATACATGCCATTGTAACACACTACAAAGTTGGTAATTTTTGGTTGCTCAATTCTTTTGCGTAATTTACATCCAGGGGTTAATTAAGCGTTGTTCTGCTGTTGTGGTCACTAAAAGAAACCATCTTTTTTCACCGGCAAAAAAGACATTTTTCCTGTAGCATAATTCATAACCGAAGGTTAATTACAAGTTTTTCTCTTGTTGTGTACTGTAAAATACACACCATTGTTACACGCTACAAAGCTGGTAATTTTTGGTTGCTCATTTCTTTGGTGCAATTTAGATCCAGGGGATATTTAAGCGTTGTTCTGCTGTTGTGTTCACTAAAACTAATCTTCTTTTTCACCGCCAAAGAAGCAATTTTGCCTGTAGCATAATTCATATCCGATGGTTAATTAAGCCTGTTTGTGCTTTTACATTCAGTAAAATACACAGTGTTTTTAAACGACACATACAAGTAAATTTTTCCTGGCCATTTGTGGAGCGCAATTTATATCCAAGGGTTACCCAAGCTTGTTACTGGGTTCATTTGGAGTCAAATATAGGGTGTGTATTTATCATATACAGATATCTTCATCAAACAGTGTCTGTACATTTTATAACAAACAGTATGTCAGACAGAGAGGTGGCAGGCTCTTCACCTGCGATTGGCAGTGGCACAAACATTCCTGTAGCAGGCCCAGGTCGCAGCACAGCAAGAGGGCGTCGCAGCAGGGGTCACTCGGTGAGGCCACAACTGCCGCTGTCATCTAGCGGCTGTGTGCTGACCAGCAACCCAAGGGTTCTTTATTGGTTGACTAGGTCATCCACTTCCTCCCAGAGGACATCTGACAACCCCAGCCAAGAGTCGGTGGGAACGTTAGACACAACCTTTAGTTGGCATGGCCCGGGAGCGGGTCAGCGGCCCTCACCTGTCCTCAATCAGCCTCTGTCCCATCCGATTCCCTCAGCTGGAGATCTACTATGTGGTCTGGGCTTAGCGCCACTATATAGCGAGGATGAACAATTTGAGGAGGGCAGTCAGCAGCTACTTGGCAGCGAAGAAATGGGGCCAATACTCCCTGCTTCTTGCAGTAAGCGGCAAAGTATAGATGTGGAGAGTGGCATGAGAGGTCATGTTGTGAGGGGTCAGCCTCTGCATAACAAGACCGGTGAGGAGGACAGCAGTGACGATGAAACACAAATAGATGATGATGTAGCCGACCACACTTGGGAGCCGGGTGAGGCAAGGCTTCATCATCGTCAGGAGAAGACGTCGTCAGCTTGCGCATCAGGCAGCGGCGCAGCCAGCAAGTGGGTTGTGTGGACGTGAGGCAGCAGGATAGCAGCAGTGTGAGGTTGGGAGCCAAGCGGCCACGGGGTAAAAAACCAGCTTCACAGGTCCAAGAAAGTAGCGACACAGGGGCTCAGCGAGGCAGCGCCGGTGGTGGTCACTCAGTGCGGAGCGTTGGCGGTAAAATCCGATACTTGGCGGTGTGGCAGTTCTTTGCTAAGACACCGGAGGAGCCGAATATGGGTATTTGTAGAATCTGTAGGCAGAAAGTGAAGCGTGGCCAGGGAGCTAACCTTGGCACCACGGCCCTGCGTCAACACATGCAGCGTCACTATCCGGTGGTCTGGGAGAAACGTGGCTCAGATGTGGTGGTCCATCCTGCTGCCACAGCAACAGTAGCAGCGCCCAGTGGCACGCATGCCATTGCAGCCAGTCAAGGCTTCACCATCTCTGCAGAAGGGAGCCGTTTCTCTTTGCCATCATCTCCCGGTCCAGCTGCTCCTGCTCCTCGCTACTCATAGCGCCAACAGTCGTTTAGCGAGGCAATTGCAAAGAGACAACAGTATGCGTCCAACCATCCTAAGGTGCAGAAGCTGACCGTGCTCCTGTCCAAGTTGTTGGTACTGCAGTCCCTCCCTTTCCAAATGGTGGACTCTGCACCGTTCAGAGAACTTATGGCTTGTGCCGAGCCAAGATAGAGAGTTCGAAGCCGTAATTTCTTTTCCAAAAAGGCAGTACCAGCACTTCATAAATATGTAGAACAGAAGGTGGGCCAGTCCTTGAGCTTATCGGTTTGTTCCAAGGTGCACGGCAGCGCGGACGTCTGGAGCTTTAACTACGGTCAGGGCCAGTACATGTCCTTTACGGCCCACTGGGTGAATGTGCTTCCAGCCCAGGCACACAAACAACTTGGACAGGAGATGGCGCTTTCTCCTCCACGTTGTCAAACTGCGGCTCATGCGCCAATGTCCGCCTCCTGCTCCTCCACCACCACCACCATCTCAGCCTCCACAAGTACTGCTCCATCATACCACATGTGTAGGGCACAGCAGTGTCACGCAGTTCTACACCTGGCTTGCCTCGGCGAACAAAGTCACACAGGGGAGGAACTGCTCCGCGTCATGCAGCAAGAAATCGATGTGTGGCTTTCTCCACGCCAACTGCAAATCGGAACCATGGTGACGGACAATGGGAGAAACATGGTGTCCCCGCTGCACCGAGGAGGGATGGTCTATGCGCCCTGCATGGCGCACCTGTTCAATTTGGTTGTGAAAAGGTTCCTGAAGTCTTCCACCGATCTTCAGAGGATTCTGAAAATGGCCAGGAAACTGTGCATGCACTTCATCCATTCCTAGAAAGCCAGGAACACCCTCCTCGAGTTACAGTGGCAGAAAGGCCTCCCCAACACACTCTGATATGCAATGTTTCCACCCGTTGGAATTCCAGCCTGCACATGTTGGACCGACTGTATGAACAGAGAAAGGCCATTAACGATTTTTTGATGTTCCAGGCGGACAGGAGTACTCCCCTGTGTAACTTTGATGTCAGCCAGTGGCAGCTCATGCGTGACACCTGTCGTTTGTTGAGGCCATTCGAGGAGGCCACGTTATTTGTCAGTCGCCAGGACTACGGGATGAATAACGTCATTCCACTGCTTCATGTCCTGGAACAGATGCTGAAAAATCTGTCTGGGCAGGGGACTGGAGATGTGGCGACTACATCTCGTGGCCACATGAGTCCGGGGTGGACTGAAATGGAGGAGGAGGAGGAGGACATTGGAGCAGAAGCATTGTCTGGTGAAATGAGTGGATTTTCTACACAGGTGACAAGAGAGGAGGAGCAGGAGCAGCTGGAGGAGGTAGATGGAGATGAGGAAGACGAGGCAGATGACCCGCAAGCACCGTGGCAGTATACAGTGGAGATGGAGGCAGGGAGGCCCTCGGGTTCACTTGCGCAGATGGCCCGCAGCATGCTGATGCGCCTGCCTAGTGACAGCCGAATAGTCAGCATCCGGCAGAGGGAAGACTTCGGGCACTCCATCCTATTGGACCCTCATTACAGGTCCAAAATGTGAGCCTTTTCCCAGCTATTGAGAGGGAGACAAACTCAAATACTATAGGGAAATCCTCCGTAGTCAGTTGGCCGCTGCCTATGTGCGGCATCGTCCCTCCTCTGACAGGTCTGACCAGGGTTCTTCAGCGCTCACGTACTACTGCCGCAGCTGCTGGGGGAAGGTGGGGGGGGTAGGAGCAGTACCAGCTCCATCAGCAGCAACCTAAGTCTGGAGTCACTGATGAGCAGCTTCCTTCACCCGCCTAGTGAGTAGGGCAGTTGCCAGCAGCGGCAGCAGCAGGACCTGGAGCAGTCCCTGAACCAACAGGTGGTGGCCTACTTGGACAGCACTCTGCCACTCCAGCTAGAAGATCCACTGGACTATTGGGCAGCCAAACTGGATGTGTGGCCGCAACTTGCCGAGTTTGCAGTGGAGAAGCTGTCATGCCCGGCCAGTAGTGTGGCATCAGAGCGGGTGTTCAGTGCGGCGGGGGCCATCGTTACCCCAAGGAGAACCCGCTTGTCCACGGGAAATGTGGAACGACTGACCTTTGTCAAGATGAATCAGGCGTGGATCAGCCAGGATTTCCACACATCAATGCCTTAGGCGTCAGACTACATCAGCCATGACGCCTCACCCAAACTGTGAGAAATGAGTCTGGGTTCAAACTACCTGCCTCAGCCACTATTCTGATGCTGCCACCCGCCTGATGCCACACATCTGCTGCCAGTTTCTCCATCAGCCTACCACCATCTTTACCAGGGACTGGTATTGCCACCCATCTCCACACTCTGTCATTGTGCCACTCTATGACCTCATGCTGCTGCTGCTGTTGCTGGTGCCGTGACATCCACACGGTGTCAGTGTGCCACACTCTGAGCTCATGCTGCTGTGGCTATTGTTGTTTCTGCTGTGGTCTCCTCCACTCTCTGTCATTGTGCCACTCTGTGGCCTACTCCTGTTTTTGCCACCTCCAGAATGTCATTGTGCCACTGCCTGACCTCATGCTGCTGCTATTGTGACCTCCACACTGTGTTATTGTGCCACTCTGTGGCCTATTCCAGTTTTTTTTTGCCACCTCCAAAAATATCATTGTGCCACTTTTCTGACCTCATGCTGCTGCTGCCGCGGACCTCCACCCCTGTGTCATTGTGCCACTGCTGGCCTACTCCTGTTTTTGCCACCTCCAGAATGTCATTGTGCCACTGTCTGACCTCATGCTGCTGCTGCCGTGACCTCCACACTGTGTCATTGTGCCACTCTGTGACCTACTCCAGTTTTTGCCACCTCCAGAATTTGTCATTGTGGCACTCTCTGACCTCGTGCTGCTGCTGTGCTTGCTGCCATAACCTCCAAGCTCTGTCATTGTGCCACTCTGTGGCCTACTACTGTTTTTGCCACCTCCAGAATGTCATTGTGCCACTTTCTGACCTCGTGCTGCTGCTGTGCTTGCTGCCATGACCTCCACACTCTGTCTTTTTGTAACTCTGTTGCTTACTCCTGTTTTTGCCACCTCCAGAATGTCATTGTGCCAATCTTCGACCTCATGCTGCTGCTGTTGCTCCTGCCGTGACCTCCACACTCTGTCATTGTGCCACTCTGTTGCCTACTCCTGTTTTTGCCACCTCCACACTCTGTCATTGGGCCACTGTCTGACCTCATGCTGCTGCTGTTGGTCCTGCTGTGACCTCCAAACTCTGTCATTGTTCCACTCTGTGGCGTACTCCTGTTTTTGCTACCTCCAGAATGTCATTGTGCCACTGTCTGACCTCATGCTGCTGCTGTTGCTCCTGTCGTGACCTCCATACTCTGTCATTGTGCTACTCTGTAGCCTACTCCTGTTTTTGCCACCTCCAGAATGTCATTGTGCCACTGTCTGACCTCATGCTGCTGCTGTGACATTCTGGAGGTGGCAAAAACAGGAGTAGGCCACAGAGTGACACAATGACAGAGTTTGGAGGTCACAGCAGGAGCCACAGCAGCAGCATGAGGTCAGAGAGTGGCACAATGACAGAGTATGGAGGTCACGACAGGAGCAACAACAGCAGCATGAGGTCAGACATTGGCACAATGACAGAGTGTGTAGGTCACGGCAGCAGCCATAGCAGCAGCATGAGGTCAGACAGTGGCACAATGACACAGTGTGGAGATGACGTCATCAACAGCAGCAGCATGAGGTCAGACAGTGGCACAATGACACCGTATGGAGGTCACGGCACCAGCAACGGCAACAGCAGCATGAGGTCATAGAGTGGTACAATGACAGAGTGTGGAGGTGGGTGGCAATACCAGTCCCTGGTAAAGATGGTGGTGGGCAGATGGAGAAACTGGAAGCAGATGTGTGGCTTCATTCGGGTGGTGGCATCAGAATAGTGGCTGAGGCATGTAGTTTGAACCCAGACTCATTTCTCAAAGTTTTGCCAAAGGCATTGGTGTGTGAAAATCCTGGCCGATCTACGCCTGATTCATCTTGACAAAGTTCAGTCGTTCCACATTTCCCTTTGACAAGCAGGTTCTCCTTGGGATACCGATGGACCCCGCCGCCCTGAACACCCGCTCTGATGCCACACCACTGGCTGGGCAGGACAGCTTCTCCACTGCAAACTCGGCAAGTTGCGGCCACACATCCAGTTTGGCTGCCCAGTAGACCAGTGGATCTTCTAACTGGGGTGGCAGAGTGCTGTCCAAGTAGGCCACCACCTGTTGGTTCAGGGTCTTCTCCAGATCCTGCTGCTGCTGCTGGCGAGTGCCCTCCTCACTAGGCGGGTGAAGGAAGCTGCTCATCAGCGACTCCAGACTTAGGTTGCTGCTGATGGAGCTGGTACTGCTCCTCCCCCCCCCTCCACCGTCCCACAGCAGCCGCGGCAGTGGCACCTGAGCGCTGAGGAACCACCCGGTCAGACCAGTCAGCGGAGGGACGATGCCACACATAGGCAGCGGCCAACTGACTACGCAGGATTTCTCTATAGTATTTTAGTTTGTCCTCCCTCTCAGCAGCTGGAAAAAAAAGGCTCCCATTTTGGACCGGTAGCGAGGGTCCAATAGGGTGGAGAGCCAAAAGTCATCCCTCTGCCGGATGGTGGGCTAATTTAGCTGTCACTAAGCCAGGCAAATCAGCATGCCGGGGTCCCTCTGCATAAGTGACTCCGAGGGACTCCCTGCCTCCATCTCCACTGTATACTGCCACGGTGCTTGTGGGTCATCTGCCTTGTCTTCCTCATCTCCATCTACCTCCTCCAGCTGCTTCTGTTCCTCATCTCCTGTCACCTGGTTAGAAAAAACACTCATTTCGACGGACAATACTTGTGCTCCAATGTCCTCCTCCTCCTCCAGTTCAGTCCCCACTGGACTCATTTGGCCGCGAAATGTAGTTGCCACGTCTCCAGTCCCCTGCCCAGACAGATTTTTCAGCATCTGTTCCAGGACATGAAGCAGTGGAATGACGCTATTCATCCCGTAGTCCTGGTGACTGACAAATAACGTCGCCTCTTCAAATGGCCTCAGCAAATGGCAGGTGTCACGCATGAGCTGCCACTGGCTGACATCAAAGCTACACAGGGGAGTATCCTGTCCGCCGGGATCATCAAAAAATCGTTAATGGCTTTTCTCTGTTCATACAGTCGGTCCAACATGTGCAGGCTGGAATTCCAACAGGTGGAAACATCGCATATCAGAGTGTGTTGGGGGAGGCCGTTCTGCCGCTGCAACTCGAGGAGGGTGTTCCTGGCTTTGTAGGAATGGATGAAGTGCATGCACAGTTTCCTGGCCATTTTCAGAATCTTCTGAAGATCGGTGGAAGACTTCAGGAACCTTTTCACAACCAGATTGAACACGTGCGCCATGCAGGGCGCATGGACCATCCCTCCTCGGTGCAGCGCGGACACCATGTTACTCCCATAGTCCGTCACTATGATTCCGATTTGCAGTTGGCGCAGAGAAAGCCACACATCGATTTCTTGCTGCATGTCTAAGAGCAGTTCCCCCCTGTGTGACTTTGTTTTCGCCATAGGCAAGCCAATTTGTAGAACTGCGTGACACCCTGTGGGCCTACATAGTGGTATGATGGAGCAGTAC
>JAODAL010041095.1:0-36236 GCA_025379985.1 Phyllomedusa bahiana
TATTTCATACACAGTCCCTTTATTAGTGTCTTTGGACTTTTGTTCAGTCATTGTCATTGCCTGGGCTACGTCATGCCACATTGTCATTGTCTTCTAGCCAACCCTTATAGTTAGTGAGGAACTTTTGCCATGCATGTTCATCTAATGTCCCATTTGCTCCAGCCCCCAATTTCTTTAACATTTGCCTGCAATCCTTGACTGCTTCCGTGCCCTTTGCGCATTGCACAATGTCTATCGCAGAGACCCATTTCTCTGTTTCTTTGTTAGGAAGACTTCGTTTACTCTGTGTAACCCCCATTTTTGTGGGCGGCTCCTGGTAATTCACCACCCAAGCGCCGGCAAGCCTGGTGGATTACCACAGTGCTGTGGCCACACTTCCGAAGCAGCACTGATTTTTAGTCCCAATTACCAGTGGTGCTGTGGACAAAGTCCCAGGACAGCACAATCCACTGGAGGCAATGCTACAGTATAGCCTTGCCTATTCACAGAGCAAATTACACGTCCCCACTGGGGCTCCTCGCCGGGAACCCCTTGAACCCTTCTACGTTCTCTCTATGGCAGAGGAAGCATGCAAATAGTGCAGCACAAAATACTGATACTACAATTAACCAGTCTAGACCGGTGTCAAAATTTTCATGCATGTATACACTATGCAATATAGGAGTTGGCAGATGTACAGCAGCTATTCCTCGTACAGTATTTGTAGACACTCAACTCATGCAAAGTCACGCAGACTCACGGGACAACAGGTAACAATCCCTGACCTCTGGCGCCTTTTCAGGTACCAACAAGGAACTGCAGGGCCCCTATCCAATCTTTCTGGACAGCTTTATACACTGCCACTTCTTACAGCCTCCTCCGAGATAGGTCCGTCAACCTGTCCCTCTAGAGTCCTAGGCCTCTAAGACAAGCCCCCGGGCAGGCCAGGCTGCTGTCTCAGACTTTATGCATGACTCGGGAGGGATAGAGAGACAGAACCCGTTCGCACCAGAGTCCTAGGCCTCTAAGGCCAGCCCCCGGACAGGCCAGCCCCCGGACAGGCCAGGCTGCTGTCTTAGACTTTATGCGTGACTCGGGAGAGAAGGGGGACAGACCTTTTCCCTGGACTCAGCTTATCTCAGCCACTCTCACACTCGTGCACTCATACGCCTAAAGACAATGTAAGCACGTATAAAGCAGGGAAGAGAGAGAGAGAGACATTCACCTAGAACACGATGCAAGCACCACGTCCTTTCCCCACCAAAGAACAGCGATCAGAGCTCAGGAGACAGGCAGTAACACAATGGGTTACTTACCGCGGTCTTCCTGGGTCCTGGTCTCCGTATCGATGTCCACGGCTGGGGGTGCTGTTGTGGTGCCCGCGTTCTCCACCAAGCTTGTTATGGCAGACTGAGACAGGTGGTCCGCCAGACAGGGGATCAGGCCACGTGTTGTAGGTGAATGGCGTCGCGACGGGGGAAAGACAGAGCCCACACAGGTGTTGAACTCAGCAGAAACTCCCAAAGAATGGAGGGGCTGAACCTCTTTTATTTAAACCCTTTGCAACAGGGTGTAACCACCAAGGAATATGATTGGTTAACATTCATTTCAAGTGGCTTTTGATGAGTTCATAGAATCAACGAAACAAGTGTTACACGCGAGTATCTTATCTTATCTAAATATAAGCCTACTAGCTAGCGTAGTTTCACGAGAGTCAGCTAGATTGACAAGCAGCCAGGCGCCATCTTCTTGTTTGTGTCATCCAGAAATTATAAACACATATAAATATGATCTTCTCGTCCGGGGGTCTTGCAATGGCATCCTGTGGAGACCGGCGATTCCCTTATCACAGACATGGGGCGCCACACATCCATCGCTTGACGATTCTCAAAGCTCGCCCAATGCTGTGGAAGAAAGTAAACCTATTACGCTTTCTGATCTACACCGCTTCACGCAAAGCTTACCATCTAATAATGATCTCTCTGTCTTAGCCAGGCAAATTACAGATGAATGCAAGCAAGAGTTTTTCCTCTTCCGCTCTGAACTCTCTTCCTTGTTCTCTAAAGTGTCTACACTGGATTAGTCTCAACAGTCCAATACGATATCCATCCAGGCACTGAAATCATCTGCATCTCAACACTCCACTCAAATCTTTGCACTGCAGCAACATATCGACGACCTTGAAAATAGGAGTAGGCGCAAGAACATTAGAATTCGCGGTCTTCCTGAATCGGTTGACCTTAATGACATCCCTCCAGTCCTCACTACTATTTTTAACGATCTACTTGGCAGAGCTCCCTCTAATCCCATAGAAATAGATAGAGCTCATAGGGCTCTCTGCCCCCCGTCTTTGGATCCAAAAAAACCGAGGGACATAATTTCCAGGATTCATTTCTTTCAAATAAAAGACGACATTCTACGCCAAGCCCGTCAGCGACAAAAAATCTTATTACTTCAGGATCTCTCCAGGCATACTCAAAGGGTACTTAACCAAAAAGCAAAAACATAGAGAGTATTGGGTAAAAATATAACATTTTATTATCATCACTTTAAAAATATTAAGTATAAATATATAAAGAAGTGAAAAAAATGATGGTGAGGAGAAAACAAGAATTACAAACCAGAACCAAAAACGGACAAGAAAAATGGTCAGAGTGGGATCATAATGTAGTATATGAGAAATAGGAGTAAATATATCTTAAAGACACCCCAGTGGGATTGCCATTTAAACTCCCCAACATAGCCATGACCTTACCCGTGAGGTGATCGATAGTGACCACACTTGTCACCCCACTCTGACCATTTTTTATGTTGGAATTTAGATCGGGAATATTTTACTATATGGTATAGATCCATGACGTATCCTATTGGTTTGATTGATATTTGTGGGCAATTGGGGAGTTTAAATGGCAATACCACTGGGGTGTCTTTAAGATATATTTACTCCTATTTCTCATATACTACATTATGATCCCACTCTGACCATTTTTCTTGTCCTTTTTTGGGGGTGACAAGTGTGGTCACTATCGATCATCTCACGGGTAAGGTCATGGCTAATTATGTTGGAATTTAGATCGGGAATATTTTACTATATGGTATAGATCCATGACGTATCCTATTGGTTTGATTGATATTTGTGGGCAATTGGGGAGTTTAAATAGCAATCCCACTGGGGTGTCTTTAAGATATATTTACTCCTATTTCTCATATACTACATTATGATCCCACTCTGACCATTTTTCTTGTCCTTTTTTGGTTCTTGTTTGTAATTCTTGTTTTCTCCTCACCATCATTTTTTTTCACTTCTTTATATATTTATACTTAATATTTTTAAAGTGATGATAATAAAATGTTATATTTTTACCCGATGCTCTCTATGTTTTTGCTTTTTGGTTAAGTATACTGTGGTTTAAGAGAGGGGTTCCAATATGAGAGGAGGCTTTAGAATTGTTAGGCCTAACCGGATGAGAGGGTGTGGACAAATATTTGTGTTTGATACTCAAAGGGCTGCGCTTAAGCCTCTCCTCTCCATTCTACAGGAGCGCAATATCTCATACTGTTGGGGCTTCCACTTTGCTCCTTTCATATGAGACAGGGACAAATCATTTGCCATTCGCTCTCCGGACAACATTCCCTCAGTTCTACAAGGACTAGACATTCAGAGCACTGTCCTCCCTCCCTGGTCCTCTATGGACTCCTATGTAAACAGACCCCCCACCCGGGAGCCACTGGACGCCCAGGGACTTCCTCCCCGAGGGAATAGACGTCAACATCACCATACTGACTCCTCCACGACCCCTAACCCTCCCTGAGGGTTCTGTATTGACCTTGTTAGCCGTATTCTCTGGATACCGGGATCCCTCGACATAGATTGTCATCTGGATTTTTCCTTTCCATGTTCACTACTGTTACTATCAGGGTACTATAACCTAGCTCATAAGATTTCCCCTCTCACGAGTTGGATTGTATCTCTTTGAGTAAGCCAGCCTTTCCTTTTCGCATATACATCATCAGGTGTGAGGTTCGTACATATTGCACAGGAACTTTCCTCTGTCATCTTGGGTTTGCTGGAGGGGAAAAGCCCAGGCCCTGATGGCTTTACAGGTAAATTTTATAAATCTTTTCAGAAGGAATTGACCCCACTACTGTTAAAGACCTTTAACCATGTTTCCTCAGATACTTCCTTTCCTATCCCTGCTATGTTAGCACATGTTGCCCTTATTCCTAAATCAGGTAAAGATCCCGCTATGTGCGGTAGCTATCGTCCAATCTCTTTGCTAAATGTGGATCTTAAAATTTATGCAAAACTTTTAGCGAATAGATTGAACCGTGTGCTCCCTGACCTTGTGCATCCCGATCAGGTGGGATTTGTCCCGGGTAGAGAAGCACGGGACAATACATTAAAAACCCTGGATCTTATCCACTAATTCCAATCCTGTAAGGTCCTGCTAATGGTCCTGTCCCTGGACGCCGAGAAGGCCTTTGATAGGATCTCTTGGTCTTCTCTGGTCTCCACTCTTTGGTGTCTAGGGCTGGGACCCACCTTTCTCTCCAAAATCACCTTTATTAATCCCCCACTGCTAAATTGAAAGTTAATGGTACCCTCTCAGACTCATTCCCAATCCACAATGGCACGAGGCAAGGCTGCCCCCTATCCCCGCTTCTCTATGTTTTAATTATGGAGAATTTGCTTTCCACAATTCGCAGTAACCCAAATATAACCGGGATTAAGATTGCTGGAACTGAATATAAATGCTCGGCGTTCGCGGACGACCTCCTGGTGTATGTTACTGACCCAATCAACTCCCTCCCGCCTCTTATGTCTTTTTACATAGATTTGGCATTTGGTTAAATTATAAAATCAATGTTTCTAAGTCTGAGGCCTTAAATATTGGCTTATCCTGCTCTATGTTGACCCGATCAGTTTACCCCTTTATGTGGCCATCCAGGGGGTTGTCTTATTTGGGGGTCACTATCCCTATGGACCTATCAAAAATCTTTTCTCTTAACTTCGAACCCATACTGGAGTCGATCACTCGAGACTCATGGACTAAGAGGGATTTTACTTGCTTTGGGAGGGTCAACATTTTAAAAATGACAATACTACCCCGCATCCTTTATTTAATGCAAACTGTCCCTATTAATGTCCCGAATTCTTTTTGGAAACATGTGCAATCTCTTTTTACCTCATTTATATGGTACCCCACTCACCCTCGGCTCTCTTATAGAACGTTAACTAGAAGTAAAAACCTGGGTGGACTGGGTTTGCCAGATTTCAGGAAATATTATCTTGCCTCTGCTTCTTCGCGGATACTGGACGTGGTGTGTCGGGATGATAGTAAACTTTGGACTCGCAGAGCACGGGACGTGTCCTCATTCTCCCTTGCATCGCTCCCCTGGGTCCCCTTCTCTTGCTAGAAAACATTACCTTTCCTACTCTGTCCGACATGCCCTAATCTCGGTTAGCTCGCATAAGGTGTATCGCAAACTAATTGATAGGTTAGGACCTTCGATGTCCATCTCGGACAACCTCACTTTTCCACCGGGCATTGGCCCGCACCCTTTCTTTGGGAGCTCCAAATTATCCCCTCTATGTCTCAACCAGGTGACATTAGTTGGCAAGCTTGTCCCATTCTCTGGATTACCCATGGAGTCCACCACCCACTCTTCCTCTAATTTTCAATATATCCAACTGAAACATTTTCTTTCCTCTTTTAGCACCACCTTTAATGCCCAAAGGCCTCTCACTAAATTCGAGCAAATGTGTCTCCAATACTCGCCTCCAAGACACTCCATTTCTGCTCTATATTCCGAACTCTCTGTTTCGGACCAGTCCAATCTCCCCGCTTGCTGTACTGCCTGGGAGGGGGACTTGGTAAGTGCTTTACCCCATCGCAGTGGCACAAATGTTTCAGTCTTACCCACAAAGCAGTCATAGCGACCAAGGCCCAGAAGACTAGCTTTAAGATCGAGGGTATAGAGTTCTTCAGGTGCTCCATAAATGGTATCCATCAGTCCCCGAGACATGTTGGCACTGTGGGTTAGCTAGAGGAACAATGGTGCACATTTGGTGGGATTGTCCCATCCTGAGAGGTTTTTAGGATGCGATAGAACATGCCCTTAGAGAAATCTTGGGACTGTCCCTCCCAAAAAAACCTGAAGCGGCCTTGCTGTTCATGTTTGACTTGGGAGTTTCGACTCATAAGAGGTCTCTTCTAAGACGCCTGATGCAGGCAGCTAAAACTGTTATCCCCAGACATTGGAAATCACCAGAAGTGTCTTATATTTACCATATGGAAGAACTCCTTGCCACACCAGAAGATCGATCCCGGCTGCTAATCAGAACATGGGCCCCCTGGCTCCAATTTAAAACTTCATCCACCTTCCGTTCCCTCACTATTTAGGCAATATGTAATTCCTGGCGAACTTAGCCGAGATCTAGAAGCTTTGATACCCCCCTCTCTCCCCTACCACCACTTGTGTTTTTTGTGTGTGTGTGTGTATGGAAGTAAGTGTAAGTCGATGTCCTGTATGTCGTGTCTGTTAGTCCTGAGGCCTACAAGTATACTCGGTTTCAATTTTTTCATTTGGGACCCATAAAGTCCCCTCGAACTTAGCAGCCACATGCAGTATTTTTTTTTCTCTTTCTTACAATGTTTTTTTCTTTTTTCTTATCTAATAGCTAATTATTATTGGAACTGGTTATATCCAGCTGTTTTGCTATGTCAGCATTATCTGACACCCTTCTTTTTTTCTTTTTTTTTTTAATATGATTGATATATGACTTTATTCTAGTTATTTGTTCTTAAGATATATACTGACGATTCTGTTTCATTCTGTTTGTTATATGCTTCTTTTACTTGATGGCAAAGTACCTTTGTAATAACCTTGTATTTTTGTCAATAAACTCCTTGAATTATAAAAAGAAATAAGTATTTGATCATCTACCAACCTGCAAGAATTCTGACTCTCACATATCTGTTTTTCTTTGAGAAGCCCTCCTACTGTGCACTCATCACCTGTATTAATTGCATCTGTTTGAACTCATTACCTGTATAAAAGGCACGTATCCACACAATCAATAACACTCCAACCTCTCCACCATCTTTAAGACCAAAGAGCTAAGGACACAAGGGACACAATTGTAGACCTGCACAATGCTGAGATGGAATACAGGACAATAGGTGAGCAGCTTGGTGAGAATGCAGGAGCTGTTGGCGCAATTATTAGAAAATGGAAGAAATACAAGATGACTGTCAATCTTCCTTGGTCTGGGGCTCCATGCAAGATCTCGCCTCATGGGGTAAGGATGATTCTGAGAAAAGTCAAGAATCAGCCCAGAATTACATGGGAGGACCCGGGCAACGACCTGAATAGAGCTGAGACTACAGTCTCAGAGATTACTATTAGCAACACACTATGCCGTCATGGATTAAAATCCTGCAAGGCACGCAAGGACCCCATGACCACACCAGCTCATGTCCAGGCCCATTTAAGTTCACCAATGACCATCTGGATGATCCAGAGGATCATCCCGCTTCAAAGTATCCCACAGATGTTCAATGATATTCAGGTCTGGGGACTGGGATGGCCATTCCAGAACATTGTAATTGTTCCTCTGCATGAATGCCTGAGTAGATTTGGAGCTGTGTTTGGGATCATTGTCTTGCTGAAATATCCATCCCCGGCGTAACTTCAAATTCATCACTGATTCTTGTACATTATTCTGAAGAATCTGCTGATACTGAGTTGAATCCATGCGACCCTCAACTTTAACAAGATTGGCCACACAGTCGGCATTGGCCACACAGCCCCAAAGCATGATGGAACCTTCACCAAATTTTACAGTGGGTAGCAAGTGTTTTTCTTGGAATGCTGTGTTTTTGGGACGCCATGCATAACGCCTTTTTGTATGACCAAACAACTCAATCTTTGTTTCATCAGTCCACAGGACCTTCTTCCAAAATGTGCTGGCTTGTCCAAATGTGCTTTTGCATACCTCAGGCAACTCTGTTTGTGGCGTGCTTTCAGAAACGGCTTCTTTCGCATCACTCTCCCATACAGCTTGTCCTTGTGCAAAGTGTGCTGTATTGTTGACAGATGCACAGTGACACCATCTGCAGCAAGATGATGCTGAAGCTCTTTGGAGGTGGTCTGTGGATTGTCCTTGACTGTTCTCACCATTCTTCTTCTCTGCCTTTCTGATATTTCTCTTGGCCTGCCACTTCTGGGCTTAACAAGAACTGTCCCTGTGGTCTTCCCTTTCCTTACTATGTTCCTCACAGTGGAAACTGACCGGTTAAATCTCTGAGCCAACGTTTTGTATCCTTCCCCTGAACAACTATGTTGAGCAATCTTTGTTTTCAGATCATTTGAGAGTTGTTTTGAGGAGCCCGTGATGCCACTCTTCACAGGAGATTCAAATAGGAGAACAACTTGCAATTGGCCACCTTAAATACCTTTTCTCATCATTGGATACACCTGGCTATGAAGTTCAAAGCTCAGTGAGGTTACAAAACCAATGTTGTGCTTCAGAAAGTTAGTAAAAAGTAGTTAGGAGTATTCAAATCAATAAAATGATAAGGGTACCCACATTTTTGCACCAGTCAAAATTTGGTTTAATGCATATTGCACATTTTGTGTTAGTACAATAAACCTCATTTCAATCCAGAAATATTACTGTGTCCATCAGTTATTAGATATATCAAATTGAAATGGCTGTTGCAAACACCCAAATATTTAGAACTAAAATGATTAAGATTAATAGGGGTGCCCAAACTTTTTGTTGGAATAATACTTATTACTGTGTGCAACAACCACTTCTGTATGTATTGCATGTGTGAGCCTTTGTCTAGAGATATTGTCATTGTTGATAAAGTTAGGCTGTTTAAAAAAAAAAAAAAACACTGTGAGAGGAACAGACAGCTCAGATCTTTCTTACTGCAGATGGACTGATATGTGCAGACATGTTCTCCTGTGTGCTGAGAAGTTATACTTGTTCTGTTGATGAATAAAGTTCCTTTTGCCGTTCAACTACTGGAGAATGATCTGGATAATCTGCTGCTAACACTTTTTCATATGACTGTATGGTCATATTAGATCCGTACATAATGGTGATTTTGCAATATTGAAATTATAGGGTATTTGTAAAATTCAATTGGACCAAAGACACGACGATCTTAAAAAAAACTACTACAGGAAGAAGCACATTGGATATACCGACTGGGAACAGTGAGCCTTAATGGTCTAAATGAGGGTTTCACATTCTCAGAATTTTCATGATTCAGATATACTGATTATGATATACAGTACCTACATGGCATTCAGGATAATGATTCTAATCACGTTTTCTCCTTTATCTTATTTTGTTACTATTAAAAGTTATGTATTAATGCTATACTATATCACAGGAATCGGGTTTCTTAGTTTTGCTTCAGCAATTAATGGCTTATTACCCTACCTGGATATATATAATTTTTTTGTGAATTTCTCATCTCGATTGGTCCCAGAATTGTTTTTAATTAGGTACGCTACAGATGATGGTTTGCTGTGATCAAGAGTCCATTTAGGACTTGAAACGCATAGGCGGGACATGGAATAAGATGTATCTCTATGCTTGCCATATTTATTGCTTCTTTTAATCAGAAGAAAATAAAGAAGTGATGATTTTATGATCCCTTGCATTTTCAGTGTTGTGACTTTGGAGTTGTTGCCGAAAGCCCAGGAAATCCAAGGAATTGCAGATAAAACAATTTGGATCGCAAGCATCAAGCAAGGTAAGCAATATCAAATATATGCTTATTTCATTGTACTAGGTTCATATGGATGGGGAAAAGGCCCAGAATAGCTATGGCTAAGTTAAAAGCTCATAAATTTGATGTTGGGCTCAATCTGGCCAATCTTAGGGGATATAATATAGCATGTCTGGCCAGACATGAAATAGACTGAATTTATGCTTACAATTTTTACTCAGACTTCGTGATGGAAACAGAATTGGCTTATGCAAACCTATGTAGTATATCACATACTAAATGATCATATCTGCCTCAGAATGTAAAATCAACAAAACATATCCTGATCTGTTCTGATCAGAATACCCTAATTGGCTAGGTAGGTGAGGCAAATGCAGATCAGCGCTCGAAACCCCAATGAAGGAAAATAAATTTTATTTTGGAAACAACAAGTTTTGATAGGTCAAGTTTCTTATGTATTACACGTTAAATTTAAAGGAATTGTCTCATTACAAGCTTTCAGCCTACCTCAATGTTTCTGGCAGCAAAAGATTTTTGAATTGAGGGGCATGCTTCTTGTCTGCCTCTTCTCCTCCCTCTTCCCCCCTCCCCTCAGCACACAGACAGCTCTCCTACATAACTTCTATACAGCAGGGGGAGGGCGAGGGGGTTTGCTGCCAGAGTTAACCCTGTGTATGCCTACCTAGATCAGCTGCACTGTCATCTCCTCAGGAGACAGGAGAGGGCTGATCTATGAGTGTGGAGAGGACTGTGAAGCAGTGTATGCTAATAGCAGAGCAGGGGGGATGCAAGTGTTCCTTTACCCTCTGCTTAGCAAACAAATCTCCAGCATCTCAAGCAACAACAAACAAACCCTGTCAGAACAGACACAGGGGAGCTGTGAAGTGTGTTACTATAATCACAATGTGTCACCAATACAGCAGAGCAGGGAGAGATAGGAACCGTTCACATGCCTCCCTGATCTGTTCTATTAGTATAGTCAGAGCTCCACAGACACATCATGATTATAGTAACACATTTCACTGCTGATCAGCCTCACCTCTGCTCTCCTCAATCTGTGTAGAGAGCAGGAGGGAGCAGGCACACACAGGGTTAAAATACGTGAGGCAACCAAATTATATATAAAATCTTCAAACTTTACTTGTACAAAATATAAAACATATTATAGCCCAATTAGGCTTACCGCACAATTTACATCCTTATTGAAGGGTAGCAGAATAACGCTCATTCCATTTTTTGAAAGTAAATAAAGTCCTGTATAGGTACGTTTTATAGAGGAGTGGAGCCGCTGCACTGGGTGCAGAGCACCTGCGATGTTTCAGAGGTGAAAACCTCTTTCTTCAGGCATGCGCACTAGAATAAACACCACACTTATATAGGGAACAGGAAAATTTAACCTATTAATGCCTAGACTACATAACTATCCTACTATGCGGTAATTCTAGTGACTAGAAACTAATACAGACTAGTATTTACAAAAACGATTTAAAATTAAGAATCTCATTCAGACCTTTTGGTATACATGAATCTAAGTAAAAGATCCAAAAATTTTCGCGCTGCAGTAACTTATTGGTAAGAGTTTTTATATCTGAGCTGGTAACTTCTTCTAAAACGCACCCTCTTAGGTCACTTACATGATGTCTCATTTCAGCAAAGTGTCGTGCTACTGTAGTTTCACCAAATTTTTTCTGACCTCTTTCAGCATGTAGGTGATGTTCACTACCTTGTTCATGTTTGGTAAAATTTCTAATGTTTGACTTATGCTCATTGACACAAATTTTAATCTCCCTACTAGTTTGTCCTACATATATTTTTCCGCAAGGACATTTTAACATGTAAATTACTCCAATTGTTTTACATGTGAAGTAACCTTTAAGTGATATGGGAAAACCTTTTGTGGGATGTGATATGGGGGGCCCTTTATAATGACACAATTAAATTTTAAGAAGGGGAAGGTTCCATTTTGCTTGCCCCTATCTTTGTTTTATTCGTTTATAGGGGGTATACCCAACGTACCAATTGGTTCCCCAATAGTGCGTTTTTTTTAAAAAATACCCTAGGAGGTTGTGTAAATAGGTCCCATATGTGTTATCCTTCGCCAAAAATGGCCAATTTTTCTTTTGCTATGTCTAATGGCCCTGCATGTTTTCATATGTCCCTTGATTGAGTTCTATTTTCCGTTTCCCCCCTTAGTATTCGAATTGTTTCTAGGGGGGTTTTTAGTACCTAAAAACCCTATTTTTCGTGGGGACCCTCATCATACCCTGATCTCTAATTTTTTTATAATTTTTTTGCATACTCGGGCAATATTCTTGATCAGTACTACATAGCGTTTTGGTCTCAAAAATTGCCCCTTTAGGGATACTTTAAATGTTTCAGGTGGTGATAACTGCTTCTATGTAACATGCGATTCCTACCCCATAGGTTTTAGAATACTTGTGGAAATAATGATTGTTTTTTGTAATTTTATCTCAACACCCAAAAATATTGGATTTTTTGATTTTTTTAAACCCATAGTGAATAGAATTAGAGGATGAATGTTTAAGGTAAGTAAAAAGGAAATTTCCAATTCGCTCTTGGCCTCGCCAGGGGACGAAGCATCGTCCAATACGGACCCATAGAACGAGCCGGTCACTATACTCCAGGGCCACCATATTTTGTCGAAGAAAAACATGTAAGATTGGCCAACGGGGGGGCTCCCGGAAAACCCCATAATCCCCCTGACTTTGTGATATGGGGTTCCCCAAAGGAAAAAAGTTTTGTAAGAATACTGGGAAAAACGCATTGGGGAAGGAAAATTAAACGCATTGATAAGGGGTTTCCTTTAAACCCGGGATCTTTACCATTGACCCCTTCCCTCCAACGGAATTTTGGGTTTAAAAAAACTTTTTACATCTGGGTGCCATGATGTGACCTGGGTACAATCTATTGTGGAAAATTTCAAAAATTGCCCCGTTTTTTTTTGAAAATTGTCCCATACCCCCAATTTTTGTAAATAATATCACATATCTGAAGGGGCCAAAATTTGGAAAACCGACCCCAGACCAATGGGTCGGCCCGGGGGGGGGATTGCTTTATGGATTTTGGGGAACAAATCATTACGGGTAAGTGGATTATGAGCAATCAGTATTTTTTAAAGGAGTTATCAATGAGACCCATGCCATCGCTTCATTAAGATACGGATTAGATCTTTGATTTCTTCTGTTGGATCATGCTCTAATTTTTTTTTTTAACTTTTTCATCCTGCATTGTTTAATGCGTTTTTTTTCCCCGGGAGTTGAGTGTCAAAAAAGAGGTGGCACGCCTTTGTCCGCAATTTTTTTTGTTAATGATGCATAATTTTTTTAACCCCTTTTTTGCTTGCTTTCTCATAAAAAGATGTTTGTTTAATTTTCTTTTTACAAGTTTCCCATTTTTGTGTTACTTCGTCTATGACCAATTTTTCAAAAACGTCCAAGAAGTGAAACTTCTGGGTCGAATTGACTCTTTTTTCAACCGTCGTGGCAATGTTTTTGGGCATCCCAATTTTTACGTTGTAAAACTTTTAAGGGGTCGAATTTTATTTTTCGGCAAATCTTATAGAAATCTTCCTAAAGAGAATAATTATTTTCCTGAAAAAAGGGAAAAAAAATCAGTCCTATGTTAAGAAAATTGTTTGATTTTGTTAGGGTAAGTGAAGGGTTCACCGTCAAATCCTTTATCTGGTTTATTTTTTGGGCTTCCTTTTTGCCCCCGCGTGTGTTTTGTTGGTATTTTTCCTTTTTTTTCCCGACTTTTTTGCCGTTTGTGCGGTTTTGCTTTGTGCGGATTCTTGTAAAAAAAGGTCATTGGGTTTTATCTCTGGATGAGCGTGTGTGTTTGCGAGCCTTCCCGAGTCCCTCGAGGAGCTTTTGTTTTCATATTACCTTATTTTTATTTGTCGCCGTCTCATATATGGCGATCCCATCAGCTATATACTCTGTTTTGCAAAAAAATCAAGTATCTCTTTAAACTTGGGATTTTAGTTGTAAATTTTAACCGCATTTCCTCGATATTTGTTTGTATCTCTTTCATTAAGCTCTCACATTGTTCCACCGTAGTCATTTGTTTGTATTCTTCCTCTGCTTTTGCATTTTCACATTTGACTTCTGACTTCATCTATGGGTTCTCCGGCAGCCCCCAGTCTGGCCAATCTGTAAAGTTTTCTTGGCAGAAAAAATGTGTGGCCCCTCGGGGGTATATGACCGGTCGTTTATGGGTCCCTATGTGGACATTCTTGTCCCCTGGCGAGGCACAGAGGGATTGGATTCCCTTTTCTACTTCCTTAATACATGTCATCCCCTAATTTATTCACTATGGTTAAAAAAAACAAAAAATCCAAAATTTGGGGGTGTTTTAGTAAAATTATAAAATTACAAAAATCAATCTTGTTAAAAAATTATTCTAAACCTATGGATAGGAATCGCATGTTACATAGAAGCGTTATATCCCCCTGAAAAATTTAAAGGTATCCCCAAAGGGGCAATTTTTGAGAGGGCCAAAAGCATATGTGTACTGATCAAGAATATTGCCAGAGTATGCAAAAAAATTTTTAAAAAATTATGATCGAGGATATGATGGGGAAATTCCACACGAAAATTTGGTATTGAGGGTTTTCTACACACCCCTAGAGGAACAATTCTTGAATACTAAGGTACCCGGGAAAAAAGGGGAATAGAATCCCAAAACATAGGTACATTTGACAAAATGCAGGGTCATTTAGACATTGCTTAAAAAAATTTTGGCACATTTTTCAAAGGATAAAAACATATGGGCACCCCTTTTTACACAAAACCCCCTAAAGGGGTATTTTTTAAGAAAAAATTCCACTATTGGGAACCCAAATTTGGGATGTTGGATATTACGGGCCCTTTTTAAAAGAACTAGACAAAAAGGTTTTGGGTTAAGCAAAATGGAACCTTTTCCCTTTCTTATCATGTGGTAAATTTCTGTTTCCCTTATAAAGTCCCCCCCAAAATCACATCCCAAAAAAAAGGTTTTCCCCTATCCCCTTAAAGGGTTTTCTTAACCAAAGTTTAAAAAAATTGGAGTAATTTACATGTTAAAAAAGTCCTTGGGGGAAAAAAAATAAAGTAGGACCCAAAAAAAATGGGGAGTTTAAAAAAATTTGTGTCAAAGAGCATAAGTCAAACTTTTTTAAAAAATTTTCCAAACCCTGAACAAGGTAGTGAACATCACCCCTACATGCCCGAAAGAGGTTTAGAATAAAAAATTTTGGGGAAAACTACGTAGCACCGGGCACTTTTTCTGAAAAAGAGACAACTGTAAGTGACCTAAGAGGGTGGTTTTGAAGAAGTTTCCCGCTCAATATTAAAAAAATCTTACCCAATAAAATTACTTTCCCGCGCAAAAATTTTTTGGAAATTTTTTCTTAGATTCATGTATTTCCAAAAGGTTCTTTAAAGAGATTTTTATTTTTAAAAACGTTTTTGTAAATATAGTTGTATTAGTTTCTTTGTCACTAGAATTACCGCCCTAGTAAGGGTAGTTATGTTGTTAGGCAAATTTAAAGGTTAAATTTTTTCCCGTTCCCTATATAAGTTGGTGTTTATTTAGTCCCGCATGCCTGAAGAAAAGGGGTTTTTTTCACTCTGAAACATCCCCGGTGCTCTCCCCCCCCAATTTGAAGCGGCTCCACTCCTCTAAAAAATTGGTAAGTCATAGGGAAAAAAGTTTTGGGGCACCCCTATTAATCTTAACCCATTTTTTTAGTTCTAAATTTTTTGGGTGTTTGCAACACCCAATTTAAATTTTGATATATCAAAAAAATGATGGACCCCAGTATTATTTCCAGTTTGAAATGAGGTTTTTTGTACAAAACAAAAATTTTGCAATATGCTTTAAAACCCAAATTTTTTTTTTGGGGGAAAAAAATTTGGGGGGTACCCTTATCATTTTATTGATTTGAATTCTCCTAACTACTTTTTACGGGAACCTTTCTGAAGCCAAAAATTTTTTTTTTTTTAACCCCTCACTGTGCTTTGAACTTCTTTAGCCGGTGTCCCCCCCTTTGATGAAAAAAGGTATTTAAGGGGGCCCAAATTTTAAAAATTTTGTTCTCCAAATTTTGATCCCCTTTTGTAAAGATTTGGATCATGGGCTCATCAAAACAACTCTCAAATGATCTGAAAAAAAAGATTGTTCAAATAGTTGTTCAGGGGAAGGATAAAAAAAAGTTGTCTCAGAGATTTAACCTGTCATTTTCCATGTGGGGGAACATAGTAAGGAAATGGAAAGACCACAGGGACAGTTTTGTTAAGCCCAGAAGGGGGAGGCCAAAAAAAATATCAGAAAGGCAGAGAAGAAAAAAAGGGTTTGAAAACAGTAAGGAAATCCACAGACCACTCCAAAGAGTGCAGCATCATTTGCTGCAGATGGTGTCATGTGATCGGTCAAAAATAACCAACTTTGCAAAAGGGGGAAGTGTAGGGGAAGTGATGCGAAAGAAGCGTTTCTGAAAGCACACCAAAACAGAGTCCCCTGAGGTATGAAAAAAGCATTTTGGACAACCCCAGCTTCATTTTGGAAAAGAAGGTCGTGGACTGATGAAACAAATTTTGAGTTGTTTGGTCATACAAAAAGGGTTAGCATGGCTTCCAAAAACCAGCTTTCCCAAGAAAAACCTTGCTCCCACTGTAAAATTTTGGGTGGGGTTCCTCATCTTTGGGGCTGTGTGGCCAATCCCGGCACGGGAAAATTTTTAACCCCTTCGACATTTGCCGTACCATACGGAAATTCGGGTGGGGGTTCCCGAAAAATTGCCGTATGGTACGGCACGACAATTTGCGCGCTAAAAGGAGGGCGCAAGATGGGGGCATAAACCCCAGGGTTTAAATTACCGTGGCTCATGGACCCCCCAGGCCCGGAGTGCGCCCCCCGGCCCCGGGGGGGTTTAAAACCCCCCGATGTGGGAAATGTGGTCGCGAATCGCGGCTGCGGGCGGAGGAGTGAGCTTCTGCCGCCGTAATCTCGGCGAAAGTAATGGCGCTGAGCCCCGTTACGGCCCCCCCTACCAGACAGCCCGGCGTGAATGAAGCTGGGTTGTCTGGTGACGTCACGGCCAATGAAATTGTGGGGGGTGACGCAGTTCCCATGGAGAAGGATCCCTATAAGGTTGTGTTTTTCCATTGCAGAATATTGACGCGTTTTGCTTTTCCCCTGGGGGAAAGGTAAAAAGTTTTGGTTTTTGGGTTTTTAAAAAGTAAAAACAACACAAAAAATAAAATAAAAACCTACTTATTTTAATTTACAAACGCCAACGCCTAAAAAAGATCAAAAATAATAAAGTACCTATTTGGTATGCCCCCGTGCGTAGCGCCCCACCCTAAAATCTTCATGTTAAATTTAAACCTTTACGGTGAACGCCGTAAAAAAAACCCCCAAAAAAAACAGTCACAGAATACGATTTTTGTTCATCCCGCAGCACATAAAATGGGTAAAAAGTAATAAAAACCCATTCAACATCCAAAGTGATCCAAATTTTAAAATGTCAGTTCAACCCCGCAAAAAAAAAGCCCTTACCAGTCTGTATAGGGAAAAAAAATTAAAAAGTTTGGTATTAAAAGATAGGATAATAAATATTTTTTTTCACAATAAAAAAACATTTTTTTCCCAAAAAAAATTTGCTTTCAATAAAAAAACTACTAAATTGGGTTTCCCCGAAATCGTCTAAACCCCCCACAGAGTAAAACAACTTGTCACGGATCTGCACGGTGACGCTTTTAAAAAATTTTAAAAAAAAAAAAACACTGCTGGATTGCGTATTTTCTTAAACCTGCTTCCAAAAAAAACAGATTTAAAAGCGTCAAAAAGCTTGTCCCCCCAAAAAAATATTCCCAAAAAAAAAGTAAAACTACCCCGCAAAAAAAAGTCCTATAAGCTCCATAAACAGAAAAATAAAAAAGTTAGGGGGCCTCGACTGCGGTGATGAAAAAAAAGTGTTTTCCTTTTCAAATTAAAAGTTTTTTTTATTGTTTTTAAAAGAGAAAAAACATTAAAAAAACTAAAAAATTGTGGACGCTGAAAACGTATCAACCTTGATTAAAAAACTGCTGTCTTTATGGGACATGTCCGCTTAAAAAATAAAAAAAAAAAAAACACACCAGGTTGCTTTTTTTTGTACAAAATGCTTACAAAACCTTAAAAAAAGTGATCAAGATCATATCCCCCCCTTGGATCAATAAAAACATCAATCATCTCGTAAAAAAAAAACCCCACAAGCAGCTCCATATGCAAAAAATTAAAAAGCTAGGCTGTCAGAATAGAAAACTTAAAAAACGCAACTTTTTATTAAAAATCGCTTTATTGTGTAAAAGTAAAAAAACATAAAAAAATATATAAAATTTTATCATTGTAATTGTAGACCCCATAGTAAAGTTTTCCCGTCATTTATCCCGTTTTGGCGAATAAGTAAAAAGAAGCCAAAAAAAACAATGGCGGAAATGCGTTTCCCCCCCCCATTTCCCTGCCCCCTAGTTTGTTTTTTAGATTGGAAACCCTGTGCGCCAAAATGCAAATAACCCTTAGGTGAGATCCTGAGGGGGTTGAATCCAAAATGGAGCAACTTTGGAGGTTTACCTGTTTTGTCTTTGGGGGCTTTGGGGATGCGACATGGCCCACCAAAATTTTCTGCGCCCAAAAACAAATGCCTCCCCCCCTTGTCCCCCTGCCTGCCCCAAAAAGGTTTACACCACTGAGGGGGGTTGCGAAATTGGAAGAAAAGGTCCAATTTTGGGGGATTTTGTAAAATTAAAATTTTGTTTAATTGAGATTTTGGAAAAAAAATTTTTTTTTTTTTTCGGCCGCGAAAAAAATTTGTGAAAACCCCGGGGGGTTGTTTACTCATCACCCCTTTGGGAAAATTCCGTAAAAGGGGTTTTTTGTGTTTCCAATATGGGGTCTTTTTAGGGGATTTTTACGTTTTGGAACCCTTTTGGGTGTCCCCAAACCTGAAATGGGCCCCCCAAAAAAATCGTAATTAAATGAGGCCCCCGGCCAGTGGTGCTCCCTCCTATTCTGGGGCTTGTGGTTGAGCCAAAAAATGCACTAGGGCCAATTGGGATTCTTGAAACGGCAGAATCTGGGGAAATCAATATTAAAATTTTCATTTCCCTGATCCAAAATTTTCCTTTTTTTTTAAAAATGCATAAAAATTTTTCTGCAAAAAAAGTTTTAAATTTTGAATTTTTTACTTCCCTTTTCTTTAAATTTCGTGAAACTTTTTGGGTTTTTTCGGGTGTTTTGAATATTTAAGGGGGTGTTTTTAGTGAGGATTTGGGGTTTCTAAATACAGGTCAATAAAGACAAAATGGGGGGCCTAAAAAATATTTTTATATTGGGGAAAATTTTTTGAAAATTTGGGAAAAACATTAAATTTTTTAATATTGTAAAAAAAAAAAGCAAAAAAAAATTTTGTAAAAAACACAAAAACATATTTCTATTTTAAAACTATTTTATAAAAAACCCTTTTTTTCGCAAAAATTTTAATTTAAATTTAAATTTTTCAAAATTTTTCCCTAATTTTTTTTTCCAAATTAAAAAAAACATTTTTTTGGCCAAAATTTCTTACTTTTAATAAAAATTTCTAAAAAAAATTTTGAATAATGGATTTGGTTAAAAGTGTCAAAAAGTTATTCCCAAAATGAACATGACGATTTCAAAAATGGGGCTTGTCAGAGAGGCCAAAATGGCTCCGGCGGGTTGGGGGGGGTTTTTTTAAAAATTGGGGTCACTGGGATTTTAATCGTATCAAAGATTTTCGAATAATGTACAAGTATCGTGATGAATTTTTTTATTACGCGGGGAGGTATTTCAGCAAAAGGGGAAAGATCCAAAACAGTCCAAATCTTCTCGGCCCTTCAGAAGGGAACATTTTCAATGTTTCTGGAAAAGGGCCCAAACCCCGTTCCAGAAATGAATATCATTGAACATCTGTGGGAAAAATTTAAAGGGGCTGCCCCAATGCTCGGCGCCCATCAAATTTAAACTAAAAACTTAAAATTGTTTTGAAAAGGGGAATGGAAAAAAAATACTTAAACCAGGATCCGGGAACTGTTTTAAAAGCTACGGGAAAGGGCGATTAGAGGTGTTTTTTTTGGGCAAAAGGGGGATTATTTAAAAATTTAAAGGGTTTACTTTGCTTTTGGGGTGCCCCAAAATTTTTGGGCCACCGGTCAAAATTTTTGGTTTAATGCATTTGACTTTTTGGTTAGAAACAAAAAACCCTCTTTTCATCTGGAAATAATTCTGTGTCCATCGTTATTAGTTTTTATCAAATTGAAATGGATGTTGTAAACACCCAAATATTTAAAACCCTAAAAATAAATTAAAGTTTAATAGGGGTCCCCAAACTTTTTCATATGCTGTCCCTATACAGGACTTTTTTTTCCTTAAAAAAAGGGAATGGGTTGTTCTGTTTCCCTTTAATAAGGATAAAAAATTGTGGGGAAAAGCCTAATGGGGCTAAAAATTTGGGGGTTTTTTTTATTTTTGAACAAAGAAAAGTTTAAAGTTTTTTATATATAATTTGGTTTTGCCTCACGTATTTTTTCTAGATCTAGAAATTGGGAATTGGAAAAAACCCATATTATGGAAACCTTGAACAAACGGGGTTAAAATTTGGGGATAAAAAATTCTTCGTATACACACGGGGTTTAAAATACACGGGAAACAAAAGGGGCCAGAGCCTTAAAAAAGTGGTTTTTTTTTCAAATTCTGCCAATCCTACCCTGTGCTAGCTACAAATGACGGGGGATCAAAGTTTAAAAGATAAGTTGGTTTACTCAAAAAAGGAAAAATTTAAAAAGGGAAACAAAATAAAAGAATAAATTGGGAAACCTTTTTTCAATGTCCTTGCAAAGGGGAAAAATTTCAAGCATTTTAAAAAATTAAAAAATTCCATTTAAAATAGGGGTATCATGATATCAAAAAACCCCAATTCCCCTAAAAATTTTAATAACCCTAAACCTGGCCTCTATTTATGTGAATGGAAAATCAATCCATTTCCTTTTCCCCGCCCACAGGGTCCCCCCCTTACTCCCTAAATCCCGGGCTTCTTCTTAGTTAATTTGTCCAATCATCTTCCCGGGGGAAAATGATATCCCGCATGGTTTTAAAATCCCTCACTTCCCGGGTGATGGGTTGTTGCAAATTCCTGAAAAGATTCAGTCCCCTTTGTTACACTAGCTACTGGTCCCCCCTTTGGGGATGGCCTTTGGGGTCATTCCGGAAAATGTTTGTTTAAAAGCCTTGTTCAGAAATCCGCATTCACAGGAAAATTTGCAAAAAGATGTTAAATTTAAAAATACTTCCGGAGTTTCTTTGAAACGTTTCCCCAAGGATGCAATCCAAATGATGTTTTATGGCTTTGGGAAGCTGCGTCACTTTGATTATTTAAGGGGCCTTTTGGTTTATTTACACCCCAAATTCTTTGTTTAAAAAACCCGTTCAGACCCTCTGTTCCCCCCACAATTAGTTCGCCAGTTCCTGGGAGCCTAAAAATCCCTTTGAGAGACTATTGGTTTTTTATCAAATAAAACCAAAATAATCCCCCTTTTGTGTTGGAATTTACAAAGTTTTGATGGGAAAAATTTCACTTGCATAATCTTCTCCAGTTCTTTTGGGGTAAGAGGAGAACCCCGCCAATTTGCCTTCTTTTACATTCATTATTTTTCCCCTAACATTTTACTTGGAAATTGAAGTAGGCATTGAAATACAAAATTTTTAAAGTACCCAAAATTTATTAAAAAAATCACATAAAAAAAATATTGAAATTTAAAATTTAAAAACCCCCCCGCAATATTTCCTTACATTTTTTAACAAAATAATTAAAATTTAAAACAATTACATAACAAATTTTTTTATCTACAAATTAAGGGTACCCCCACTCCCGCTTAAAAATGAGGTGGCCCGTTTCAATGCCCTTTAGGGCTTCACTTTAATGGAGAGGGTTTAAACCCTTTTATATATAAAAAGCACATTTAAATTTGTAACCGGGGTAAAAAATAGGGGGCAATAATTTTAGAGAACGACAATCGGGTGGACTAAAAAAGTTTCCCAAGATTCCTTTAGCGCACTTTGAATGCCCCAAAAGAGAAAAACCCACCAATAAACCCATAACTTTTAAACCCCCAAAAACGTGAGTAAAGTTATCATGTTTTCCCTGAGAATTTTAGCATTTTGCTCCCTTCCCTTTCCCTAGTTTCTTTTCAGTTTTACATCCCTGTCGATTTAAGTTTCTATTTTCTGAGATCCATTGCTTTAAAAACCAATGGAGGATAGTTTTAAAGGGCCATTTCTCCCCACTATATGAAATCTACAGAAATGTAGGCCTTCCCCTGGGAAACCCTGAAATGAAAGGAGTTGTGTTGGAGATTGTTAATTTTTTTTGGATTAGATTTTGGAAATTTTTTAAAGAAAAAGATTTAGATTAAAGGGAACAGTTAGGAAAAAATATGAAGGTCTTGGAAAGAGATGGGCTGGAAAAGTTAGTTGATCTGGTCTTAGATTGCAGAAAAATTGGGGCAAACTGATGAGGTTTTTCTTCAAAGGCTAAAAATGTTGAACAATTAAAATGAGGTGAATTGGGAAAAATTGTCAGCAAAAACACAGAAGGGGAGAAAGGGGCCCCATGGGCTGTAAAAATTTCTACTAACATTGCTTCGATAAATTGGCCTTTAAAAAAAAGCGTTTCCAATTATAATTAAAAAATAAAAATAAATTTTTATATATATTTGTATATCAAAATGTGCCCCGAAGTCCCTACTTTCTATAACCCCTGTTTTTAAATTTCTGACCCTTTTATTGAAATTCAATTTGTCATCAAGGATTAAGCCCCTAAAAAAATGGATGACACTGCTAAGCGACATTGGATGGGCCCACGCCAGGGTATCCAATAGGTTTGGTGTGCAATTCCCAAACCCAAAACTTGTCTTTCTTTTTTATGCCCAGGATCCAAAATTTTTTCGGCTTTACATTGATGTTCATATATGAACCGGGAAAAAAAGAAAAAAGAGCGTATAAAATTTTTAAAGCAGTTATATCCTTTTACATTTGATCTGCATAAAACCCTTTTCCCCCTATCTTCCTTTTCATGCTTTTGCCCCCTTTCTTATCTTAATTTTTTAAAATTTGGTCACTAAAATGTCACATTTAAACTCAAAGGGGCCCTTTCCCAAAAATAGCATCCCAAGAAGATTTGGGCCCCAAAAATTCTTAATCATGGGGCCTATCTCCCCCCTTTTAAATTAAAAAGGTGGCTTGCCAGACTCTTCCTTTGCTTTTGGCCCCCTTTTGTTAGGGGCAAATTGCAAATACCTCTGTATTTGGGTTTGAAAATGAACCGGGAAAATTTTTCCTTTTCAACATTTTCCCCTCATTGGGGGTATGAGTGGGATCAGCAGGGTGGCATGGGTTCATGACTCTACCAGTCATTAATTGGTAAGGGGTGAATTTCGGGCCTTTTTTTCATTCGTACCCCCTTATTCCATTTTAAAATTTTCAAGGGAGATGATTTAGCCAAAAAGTTCCCTGACTGTAGCACCCTTTTTTTTCAATCTTTCCTTCAAAGTTCTGTTTTATTCTTTTTACCACCCCGATTTACTGGGGGATGAAAATGATTTCATGGAAAATTTTTGTTTTTATGCTAAGCATTTTAAACAAGTCTGTATTTTTTTCCCCGTGAAATGAGAGCCTCGATTGTCAAGACCTTTTGGGGAAACCCATCTCGAAAAACACCCTGCCAGAGAGTTTTTTCTGTCGCTGTAGCTGGGGTCCTTCCCCAGGGCCCAAGGGTTCTACCCATTTGGAAAAAACATCAACCCACCAGTAAATATCTGTATCCTCTAGGAGTACTTGTAAAGGACCAACAAAAAAAATTTTCTGCAAACCCCTCCCATGGTCCCTCAGCCAGTGGGATTTCCCGGGCAGCACAGGCCTTTTTCCCTTTTTGGCCTAGGATTCTTTTTAGCACAGATTAAAATTCCTGTATAATTTTCACAATTGTCTCTTTCTGTTTTCCCAAACCGTATTTGGCCCGAACAAACTTTAAAGTTTTCCCCCAGCAAACCCCTGTGTCCTGTAACCCCTTTTTTTCCTTTGTACATCCCTTTTATATTGACAAAGGGGCCCCCAAATTTTGGGGCCTTCTGAAAATGGGCCCCAAGTTTTTTAAATCATTTTGGAGAATTAACCTTGGGGGATATCCGTTGTCTTCCCCGATTGGTCTTTTTTTTTGTGTAAAACAGAGTCTTTATCCTGTTCTGCTGCAAGCATGGGGGGTAATTTTTACAACAGCCATGCATTTCAAGCTCCATTCTTCTCTGTCTTTGTCAAATGATTATGCTCTCTCCGGGGCTTGCTTTCCCTCAATTTCTTTGGGGAGTCCATCTGCCCTTTTTATGACGGCTGCCTTTTTTGTTTATCGTCTACCCTATTGTTCCCAATTGAAATTTTTAAATTCTGTGCCTTTTTTGTGTGCCAAAACCTTCACTAGGGCCCACTCTTTTGAGGATTTACCCGGGCTTTTTCCCCAAAAATGTCCTTTAATACGGGATCCTTGTCCCAGTGCACTGCAGAAAATTTTGGTAACGGGCATGAAAAAATGTAAGAGGGTTTCCCCTCACTGCCTCTAACTCTGCCTTTTGGACAGAGAAATTCCTTGGGACACTTGTTTAAAAATTTGCTCATTTGTTTTGAGGAAAATTAAGGAAAACCCTTGTGTAAAAAACTGCCCCCCCCCCCCCCCCCCCCTTCCTCCCAATATTTGATCCATCTACAAAAATTTTTCAAAATCTTTCCTCCCTTTCCCTTACTCTGAATACCTCCTGTTTTTTTCCGCTCTGTGCACTTCCCCCCAGTCATGGGTTTTTCCCCCTCGTACCGCTTAATTGGGGGAGAAAAAAAGGGGGAGTGTGCTCTGCAATGTTTTTTGGGGGACAGATCCAAAAACCCGCCACCGGCTTTCTCTTGGGGTAATTTCTCCCCCTAAATGTTCCCTTCCAAAAGCATCTTAATGGGAGTTTTGAGGTGTTTTCGGTGAAATTTTGGGAAAAACCCTTTCAAAGTGTTCTGTGGAAAGTACTGCCCCCGTGTACTGCCCCCCCCAAGGGGATTCCCAACACAGTCTCAAAAACCTATTTCCACAGGGTCGCAATGTTTATAAAATTTTCCTACAGGGGAACCCCCTTTTCCCTTTCCCTTCTTGTAGGGAACCCCAGTGTAATTGTATGTGAGGCATGAACCGTATTGCAAATGGTAAGTTTTTTGGGTTTTGGTTTTCTTAAAAACAGATGCTTTAGTAAGGCCAAATTTTTAGCCCAACAAAAACCCTTCATGCTCTTCCCTCCCAAACTATTGGGGTCAGCCCTTCCCCCTTGTCACCTTTCAGGAGTTCATAGAGGGGCTTTTTCCTTTTCAAATGAACCCTTCTATGAAGGGCTCTGCAAAAAACCAACAAGTCCCAAGAATTTTTAAGTGAGTTTTCGTTTTTGGCCTGGCAGGTTCTGTATATTTTCACATTTTTTGGGATAAAGGGAAACCTCCCTCCCCTTTTAAATATCCCCCCAAATTGTCACGGAAAACTTTCATCAACTGGGCCCTTTTTGGGATTTAGCTTAAGGCCCGTTTTTTTCGGAGTTCAATAATCATTCAATTTAAATCATAGTGTCGCTCCCCAGTGTCGTTTGGAGAATGCACATTGCCAAAATGGAGTCTGGCGTGAAAATGGTAATAAAATTTTAATCAGCATTTAAAGAAAATATGTCGAAAATGGATTTTTAAACCCTTTTGGGGAACCCCCACAAAATGTGTACAGTTTCCCCTTTAAAGGTAAATGCAAATTTGTATTGGAATCAGGGTGTGCAGAGGAATTGAAAAATTTCCCCTTTGGGATGTCTATGGATAAGTATACGTGGAGGATGGCTTAATGCGGTCAAAAATAACGGGGATTGTTGCGGGCCACATTTGTGACGGAGGCGTACACTTATTTAGTTTTCCCAATAGTCCAATGTGGGCGCCAGCCATTTTGTTTTTTCACAGGCCCTAAGGGCGCCTTGTTTTTGGGGGGATTGACATTTTTTGATTCATTTTGTGTCAGCAAATCCTCCAAATGTTTTTTTGCATATTGGATTTAATCAGGTGGTAATTTTTTATTGTCTTTTTGGGGGGGAGGATCTGGGCCTTCTTTCCATACCACCATGTTTGATAAACCCTTTCCCCATTAGTTTTTGAAGTTGCCCCCGCTTTGCTTTGTTGTGACAAAATATAACCCGTATGTCTTTATCAGTTTTCTTTTAAATTTGCAGGTATTTAAAAATTTAGCACCTTTGATTGTAGCAATACCCTAATTGTCGCAACCTTTTTTGGGCATCCCTTTTTACGTGACCCTCTCCCCAACATCCATATGAACTTTTTTTTTGAATACCATTGAATCCTTTTTTTTCGCAATCTTTTTTCATTTCCCTAAATGTGCAAAAAATTGGCTAATTTTTCTTTCTTTCCTTTCTTGCTTAACTTTTTACTTTTAACACTTTCATTCTGATCATGACACTGCTTCACTAGGTCATTGAATTGGTGTGTCATTGCCTCATCAGAACAAGTTTTAAAATTTGCAGAGGCATATTTTTCAACAAATTTGGTTACAATTTCCATTCTCCTTCTCAACCTTATACCAGAACAAACTATGTTGACCAACAATTTACAAAGACAGCAAAAACAAAGGCAGCAGCTTATCACACAACAAAAGAACAATCAGTGAACACACTATGCTAAATAGCACAGTCACAAAACAATAGAAACAAACTAGTGAAATACAATTCACTATAACGGACCAAGATTGCTTACAATTTTCCGTCAGGCAGTCCCAGACACACACAGTGTTTTGACTTCACCTATATTTGACTGAAAACCACAGATCCAGGCCACGAAGGATCCCCTATTGAAGCATACGAGGTTCAGAAAAATTATTTCTCTTTCCAATTCTTCAGAGATGTCTGGTTTATCCTTTAGATCTATGAGAACTTCAGTCAACAGGGTATCTACCCTAACTAGCCGGCAACAATTCAACACATAATCCAAATAACCAGAAAACAGATAAACAGTTAACTAGATAAGCTAATAAACAATTAAACAGTTACACAGGCCTGAACTCAATATACTAACATCAATAAACATAAAGAAACATATAAAACACATGTATATAACCCAAATAAGGAGCTTATACTCACCAATTAAGCACGTCCACTCACTGATGTAGTATTCGTCAGAACTTCAGGTTAATGCTCTAGGTTTCTCTCAGTAGTATGGACCAGCCTGCCACTTTGTTCACCGTTAGAATATTTAACCTTGGTTCCAATTTACTTTGAAGTGGTTGTTATCACAGTTCTTTCAGGAACTTGGATGAAGCAGATTTGAATTCTGGGTTCTGCGTAGAATTCTTTTTTTTCTTTCCACGATCCAATGGGGTGCCAAATGTAATAAGTGGTTATTATTTTCAATATTCTGCCAATCCTATCCTGTGCTAGCTACAAATGACGAGGAGTCAAAGCTTTAAAAGATAAGTTGGTTAATTCAAAAGGATAAAATAAAAGGTAACAAAATAACAGAATAAATGGCACAACCTTCTTCAATGTCCTTGCAATGGGAATAATACAAGCATTAAAATATAAAACTATCTATCTAATATAGCATATCATGATAACATAACCTAATCTCTAATCTCACTAACCCTATAACCTGGCCTCATATTTATGTGAACTGAAATCACATCCATCCTGTCACGCCCACAGCTACACCCCTTACTCCGATATCCTCCAGCCTTCTTCTTAGTTATTCGTCCAATCATCTTCCGGTAATATGATACCCGCTATGGTTGTAATATCCATCACTTCCTGATGATGGCGTTATTGCACTTCCTGAAAAGATATCAGTCACTTGTTACACTAGCTACTGGTCCCCTGGTGATGGCGCTGGTGTCATCCTGAAGTAGTTAGTTACACGCCTTGTTCAGGAAATCCGCATTCACAGGAGGTAGCAAAGAGATCTTAATTGATATACATTCCGAGAGATGCTTTGATCGTTGCCACCAGGATGCAATCCAGTGATGTTTTATGGCTTTGGGAAGCTGCGTCACTTTGATTATGAAGGGCCATTGGTCATTTACACCCAGTCTCTTTGTTAACACATGTTCAGACCATCTGTTCCCACCACAATTAGTTCAGCCAGTTCCTGTAGCTTAAAGTCCTTCTGAGAGACTATAGATTGATATTCAAAATAATCCAACAAGCCCTCCCCCTCCCTCCACTACAGAAGCATGCTGTGTGGGAGGGGCTCTCTGCTCTGACCTGTATTCAGAAACAGTCATCAGCACTGACAGCCAGTGAGATAAAGATCAACAGGTCTGCTGCTATAGGGATTTCAGGAGCTGATGCACTACTACTAACAGGGATAACTCAAAGTCAGTAGGACATTTGTAATGAACATATATTGAAAAGCTGCTTGTTTTTTAAAGATCTTTTAATTAAAACCCAATCATTGTAGCAAGACAACCCCTTTAAATCTGCCTCAGAAAATAAAAAAGTTTTTCCTACTTAGGGATACAGTAATAGCCCAGAAGGAACTAAGGAAAAGATATGAGGTGTCTTTCCATTTATCTAAATACTTGTCTATATGGCCTCATATAGAATTATCAGTTGGACAAAATAGCTCATTCTTTAAACTCTGGCAAAATAGAGGTATTTTTAAAATGTTTAATTTCTTCCACCAGTCTGAAAACAGATTAAAATCCTTTGCAGAATTATAGGAGGAATTTGATTTTCCTAGATCTCACTTTTTGCAATTTTTTCAAATACAATCATTTTGTTCTTCCAGACTAAAAGATGGGTAAGGAGAGGGAAAACGTAAGTAAGTAAGGAGAGGGAAAACAATACATGTGATGGTCTGATTGGGGACAACCGTCATGGAAAATTGATCCCTATAATTTACGCCATAAAAAGGGACGAGTAAATCAAACTGTATGGTTCTGTTAGCTTTGAGAAATGGGGGCGTTGGACTTCCACTTCGGATATCGTGCCTGTCATTCTTAAAGAATGGGATTCGGTGAGAAACCATATCATAAATGAAAGATTGAGGGAGACTTATTTTAAAATGGTTCATACAGCTATTTATGTTTGCAATATCCTAGACTCCCTATCCTTCCTAGACTGACTCACTGCATGTCCAAAGTGTGATGAGCCAAACACCAACTTATATCATGGTTTATGTATGTGTCCTACAGGCCAACTGTATTGGACTAGGGTGAGAAATTTACTTTTTTCAATGTGGAAAGGACCTTTGATGCAATTTCTTTTGCTATTTCTATTACACGATCAGGGTGATTTGGAAGATGAGAAAGATGTAGCACACAGTGTCCCTCCATTAATTCATGTCATGTGGATGGTAGCAAAACGCTATATTGACCAAATGGTTGGAGGTTGAATTACCATCAAACAATATGATTCTCTCTCAAACCAAGCTATATCTTTTATTGATTCAATTTTCATTGAACATCATAAAGAAGCAAAAACAAAGTTTTTTTATTTTAAAGTAGAGAATGTTTATTGATCAGTTTTGACAAGAAGAAATAGATAAATTGGTCTCTACTTTTCAATATACCTCGTGGCGCCTCACCAAAGCTATGAAAGGCAGTTTGAGAAGATTGTAGAGGAGGGATCAGAATTTGTGACAATTTCTGCATGGAGGAGTATGACAGTGATAAGGCAACAGAGCACATAGTTACATAGTTTGTAAGGCCGAAAAAAGACAAGACGTCCATCCAGTTCAGCCTATTTTGCTAAAGTGTTGATCCAGAGGCAGGCAAAAAACCCCAATGAGGTAGGAGCCAATTGTCCTCATTTTAGGGAAAAAATTCCTTCCCGACTCCATTCTGGCAATCGGAAATCCCTGGATCAACGACCCTACTCCAGAATCCTAGTCAATATAACTTGCTAGATTATCACGCTCCAGAAATGCATCCACACCCTTGCTTGAACTCTGTTATTGAATTCACCATGACAAGTTCCTCTGGCAGAGAGTTCCACAGTCTCACTGCTCTAACAGTAAAAAATCCCTTTCTATGTTTATGTAGAAACTTTCGTTCCTCAAGACGTAGAGAATGCCCCCTTGTTCGTGATACAGTCCTGGGTATAAATAAATCTTGAGAGAGATCTCTATATTGACCTTTAATATATTTAAAGCACAAAAGCACAAAATATAATTTATTTGAAGTCCTGGCCTACAGTTAGGTTATGTCTACACTGCACAGGAAAACAATCGTATATTCGTCGTTTTTCGTTTTTTAAAAGCACCGAAGATACGATCGTTCCTGTGGCCGCATAGACAGCAATAGGAAAGACGAGCTGCTGTCTACACAGCTCGTCTTTTCTCTGCCAGTCTTTCGGCAGCAGCATATTATACAACATGTTGTATAATACGCGGGCGCTTCTGGTTTTCTTGCCGTCTTCCCATACAATAATATTGTATGGGCAACGTCAGGAAAACGAGACGCGACCGCGGTTTTTGCACAAAGCGTGACAAAAGCCGCGGTCCTGCATCGGAGAAAAAACGTCCACTTTCAGGACGTTTTTTGTCCGATGTAGTGTAGACATAGCCTTAGGGTAAAGTGCATATTTTAATTTTATGCTTTTTGCTAGTTTTCACAAGATTTAGCACTGTTAATTGTCAATACATTGAAAAAATTATATGTTGAAATGGAATGACATATTTTGATTGTAACTGCTATGTCTTTATTGTTTATGACTATGTCAATAAAATATTGTTTAAAAAAAAGTTTTTGAACTGCCACAGTCTGAGAATAATAACTATTTTATTTTTATGTGTACAGAGCTTTGAAGAGGCTTGTTTTTTGCGGGATGAGTTGACGTTTTCATTGGTACCATTTTTGTGGGGGGACAAGTCTTTCTGATCGCCTTTAAATCCATTTGTTTGGAGGCAGAGTGAAAAAAAAATTGCAATCCTAATAGCGTAATATAAGACTTGACTGTCAAGAAGTAAAAGTGATACATTTCACAGACAATGAAATATCAATAGATGTCTGCATGGTATCAAATAGCATGGAACACAAAGTCAAGTCATAATTGAAGACAAAATGAAGTTATCATTAGAGACAAGAAAATAAAATTCAATAACAGCTTGGGTTAACAGCAGACTAAACTATAAGAACTTTTAAGAACTTTATAGGTCTGGAGAAAAAGAACAAGTTGTATCAGTAGAAATTAAGTAAAATAGATGTAACAGAGTGACCTGGTAGTCCCCCACCACAAGAAGCCTAACTTGCTTTGCGGCATGCTCTGGTGAATACCAAGAGGCTACTTACATTCCGCTCAATTATGTGGTTTATACCACCGCTTGTGATGGTTCAGAGATTCCACCTCCTGCCATGACAATAGAAATTACTATAGGGGCTACAAAGACAGTGTACAAATATGTCCTAGGTTTATGACTGAGGTTGTGAAAAGGAAGGAGGTTAGGGGGTTGGAGCAGAATTAGAATTCAAGACTTCGATTCGACCTAGGCTATTGGCCAACTGTGGGCACAAGTGCCAAGATTTAAATTAAAATGGTTTCATAATTTGATTGATGTCTGTGTCTGAATAAGAATTGCTAATAAAACTCTTTTTTGAAAACTTTTTTTGAAGAATTGAGGTGTCTGAGTTTCTTTAGTTTGATCTTGTCCATCTCAGCTAGAGACATAACAGCTAGAGAAGTTGGCAAAGAGGGTTCTAACCACTTGGAAAGGAGACATCTGTTAGTGGCTAAAAGAAAGATGTGTATTGGCTAGGAATGTTTTGTAGGAGATTATGGAATAAGTGTACAAGGTCAAAAGAGAGTTTGGCTGCCAATTTATATTGCAATAGACAAATCAAATCTCTCCATAAGGTCTCGGTGTAAGGGAAGGACCAAATGCTATGGGGAAAATTTGTGGAGGGGGTGTTGCATTTAGAGCGGGATGTTAAGCGATTTGGGCAAGTAGGATGCGGGGGTATATTGAATCCGTATATAGCAGAATGGGCTACAAGAAAATATGAATCTCTCTACTTCTCATTTTGTATATGTTTTTATATAATAAGCCAAACATTTAAAATTTGAGGGGAAATATCTTGGTTTAGAAAGACTTTTTCCAACTGGTAAGGAGTTTGAGAGAGTTTTTGTTTCCCCAATGGTTTCTAAGGCCAGCATATAGTAATGACAGTGAGTGACGGGAAGAGATAGGGCCTAAGACACTACCAAAGTTATCAGAAGAGAGCATTTGGCAAGGATTACTAATTTTAGATTTGCAGAAAGCCAAAACCTGAAGTAACGCGAGAAAGTGGGACTTTGGTTGGTCATGCTTAGAACTAAAGTCTGCAAATCAATAGATTTGATTGGTTTGGCTATTGAATAGTTTTTAATTTATATTGATTAGCTAGAAGGATACTTTTCTCCTGCCAAAGATGGAACTGGGAATTTTCCAAACCTGCTGGGAATTCCAGACGACCCCAGATGGGTAAATATCTAATAGATTGGTAGGAGAGTTGAAAAAGGGATCTACATGCTTTCCAGGTCCCAACAGTATCTGGGGGAGGCTTGTGCGGGCAACCAAAGGAAGAGACCAAGGAGTGGTCAGGGATTTTGTAATGCTAGATTAGAATATTCTGAGGTCCCTTTAAGGCAGTCCAAGGTATGTCTATCACCAGGCATTATGGAAAAGAAGCTGAAAAGCGCAAGCTCCCTCTATTGGATGTAACAAATCCTCAATTTTCTTTTGACCCATTGAGTCTTTAGAGAGCAAAAGGGATATTAGCCAAGTCAGTATCACCCATCTGCATACAGCAGCTATTTCAGGGTTTTGTCCCTCATCAGTGCAGAGCAGAGTGATGCTGGCTGGCTGGGTGAGAGGCAATGAGTGGCTCAGAAAGGGGAATATCTCTCCTTAGGGAGAGCACCACATAGGTATGTAAAGTTTTGAACTGCTCTTTTGCCCTCTACTCTAAGCATGTGCATATCACAAGGCATTATGGGAAAGGAGCTGAGAAGCTGAAGCGCCCTCTTTTGGATGTAACAAATCCTCAATTTGCTTTTGACCCACTGGGTCTATAGAAAGCAAAAGGGATATTAGCCAAGCTAGTATCACCCATCTTCATACAACAGCCGTTTGGGTGTTTTGCCCCTCATCAGTGCAGAGCAGAGTGATGCTGGCTGGCTGGGAGGCAATGTGTGGCTAAGAAAGGGGAATATCTCTCCTAAGGGAGAGCACCATATAGGTGTGTAGAGTTTTTAATTGCCTTTTTGCCCTCTACTAAGCATCTGCATATCACAAGGCATTATGGGAAAGGAGCTGAGAAGCTCAAGCGCCCTCTTTTGGTTGTAACAAATCCTCAATCCCACCAAGCCAGCCAGCATCACTCTGATCTGCACTGATGAGGGGCAAAACCCCGAAACGGCTGAGGTACGCAGATGGGTGATACTGGCTTGGCTAATATCCCTTTTGCTTTCTAAAGACCCAGTGGGTCAAAAGCAAATTGAGGATTTGTTACATCCAATAGAGGGCACTAGAGTTTCTCAGCTCCTTTCCCATAATGCCTTGTGATATGCAGATGCATAGTAGAGGGCAAAAAGGCAATTCAAAACTCTACACAGCTATACGGTGCTCTCCCTAAGGAGAGATATTTTACTTTCCTTTTCAAGGTCTGTCTAAGAAGACTGGCCAAATTATAAATCCTGATGTCAGGAAGGTTAACACCGCCCTTTTCTTTAGGAAGTAAAAGTTTGGCTATTGCAATGCACAGCCTTCCTCTATTCCATAGGAAGAACAAGAAGGCAGAGAGAAGTGTTGAATTGTTTTTGTATCTGAGAAATAGTGGAATAGTGTGTAGTAAATAAACAAGTGTCATGCCGCTGCCCGCTGCTTGCCTGCTTACCCGTTTACAACTGTGCCGCTTTTACCCATGCTGGTCTTGCTGCTCCTCCATGCTGTGCATGCTGCTCTATTTTCTTGTTGTCCTATAGAGAGGTGCAGCCATATTATGCTCTCATTTATTCCCACACTGTGCAGCGGGGTTGGGCTTCCATTGCCATTCCCCTTGCACCTGTGTGGTAATAAGCCTGCTCCTACCCACACTCCCTGCCTGATCCTTGTTATGTTGTGTCTTGTTAGTGTCTGTGTCTTGTTGGTTGTTGCTGTCTTTGTAGGATCCTTCATGTTTGTTGGCCTGCTGCCATGTGTCTCTCTGAGTCTTTGTCTATGAGTTTCCCTGCTACACTCTTATGTATGAGTTCTTGCCATATGTCTGCCATGTTTCTGTTGGTTGCCTTGCCAGTTTGTGCCTTAGTTCCTAGCCAGTGTCCTAGCTTGTGTCTCTGCTTTGTTTCCTGTCATGTTCTTGGTGTTGTTTCCTGTCTGTTTATGTTTTGCCCCTGGCCTCCACCTAGTCTTCCCCTTTGGCATCTGTTTGGCATTTATGTCTGTTTTGTTCTGCCTCTTGTCTGTTCAGTTCTGTACCTGCATGTCTCTACATCTAGTCTTCTGTTTCTATTTCTGTTGGTGCCTAGCATTGGCAATTCTGACCTGTCTGCTCAGCTGCCACTGCTGGGGACTGCTTTGAGGTCGCACCTAGCGGCTGTAGGGGTAAGCCAACCTTACCATCAAAGGCTCTGTGAAGATAACTGACAGCCGGTTAGCTACACCCCCTGGAAGCAAGTCCAGCAGTGATCCAGTGGGTCCACTACACATATTACCTGCTCACCCGTTACAACAAGTTTAGGAAAAGTCACCATTTTTAAAAGGTGACATTCTGCTAAAAGTGGCAGAGGGAGGTGAACCCACCTCTCCTGCTCCTTAAAAATCTTGGCAAAAAATGGGGATAATTAAGATGATAGAGTCAGACAACAGATTTACCCATATTTATTCATAAGTATTTAATGTTGCTACAGAGATGGGTAAGTTTATGAGTGAAGGTGAGATACATGATTTGGGAGGGGATAGGTCTAACTATTCTGACATGGAAATATTAATTTTAAAGCCCAAGCAGAGAAGAAAATCTCTTAAAAGATCTAACACAATTGAAATCTTCTCAAAGGGGCGCGGGATATATATTAGTGTTGTGGTTCAGGGGTACACCGCATGACTACTACTGTCCAAATTGAACACTGATTGCCAGCATAAAGAAATGACATCAGACACAGAGCTGATATGAGTTCCTCCTCAGTGTGAAGCAGACCCAGAAGAGAGAGCCTTTATTACAATACAATGGTTTTTTACAAACTGGCTTCAGGGCGTGGCTAAGTTCCTTTGTTTCTTGCAGTCTTCAGGAATGTGGCACTAGTTGATTGGTTCTCCAGATATGGTCATGGTTTCCACCCAGGTCCATGCTGGCACATGGTGGGGAGTGGTTCAGGAAGCAGGCGCCATTTGGAATATCTTTGCTGTTCAGCTAAGCTTATATGTGTAATAATGTTTTTGCACCACAAACTTCATTACAAAAGCATTAGATATATATATGTTTCCCTTAACAATCCCCCCTAAAACATTATTACACTCTGACCCTGAGTTTGTTTCACATTGTTTCTTCCCCTAAAATCACCTGTGCCTGCGAAAGCTGGGCAGGAAAAGGGATGTGGATGCTTCACCAGGTTTGAGATGAGCCAATCCTATGCGAGTGACCCCCCTTTGTAGTTGAGTTTCCCAGCCTTGACAGGCCCTTATTCTTTCCCTTTTAATCATCTGGATCCTAATCTTGGTCACGCCCTTTAAATTCATTGTTGCTAAGTGCAGAAAACAACATTGGCCACGGTTATAGGCTGAAAACAAAAGTGAAAAAATAAAATAAAAATTGTTCTGTGTGTAAAAGATCTCTCTTTAGTCTGTAGAAGTCTTATATCTTCATAGACTGTAAAACAACAAGATGATAGGACTTGGGAAGGAGTGCAGACATCAGAGCCCCTTGTCGGTATCAATGCCGTTGCAAACGGGGTGGTCAGTGATCAGTGCTTGGTCCAGACATGGCGATCAACACTGGCGCAGACGTGGTGGCTTGTGCAGGCATGGCAGTCAATGCATCAGCTCCTCTTTGCGGTATCTTTTGTTGTCTGTGGCAGCTCCTGGCACCTTCGTAATCCCTCATTCAGTCTTCGGGCTCCTGGCCCCTTGGCTGCTAAAGATGAACTTGAAAACAATCTTGAATTTCCTTGCAGGTAATAAATTGTCCTGTAGAGTTTAAATGTGGCTGTGCGGGGGTGGGGTGGACATGGCACTCTGTTTAATCTCAATCACATATACTCAGTCACATAAGAGCAGTAGAATAACCTGCTCTCCTCCGGTTTGATCTTCAAAACCCCTGCAGTGAATGAATGTCCAGTAATAAAAATTAAAATAATTAAAAAAAGAAACTCTGCCCGTAGGCCTTTTAAGCTTTCTGAACAGCAAAAATGTATTCAG